>BPLQ01006587.1:0-110000 GCA_021605075.1 Caerostris darwini | reverse complement strand
AAAATGTATTCGAACTCGAGTGGATGAATAAAAAATGTTTTATGAGCGATTGCAAATGTGAACAAGATATATATATATATATATATATATAGGGAGAGTGTGAGCTAATAGAAGGAATTGAAAAAAAAAAAAAAGAAGAAAAAAATCCTATTTAATAAGTGTCTAACACATGATGAAATTGCAAATGTGTTGAGCTTACGGACGAGAACCCGAGTATGCTTGTTACGACAGCGATGCAAAGGTTGCAACTGAAAAGGAATGCAAAAAAGTTGCTGAGTTAAAAGCAGGTCAGTTTGGAAAACCCCAATGAACAAGGATGGAGGAAAAAAACGATTGCGCAATGGCAAGCCAGCACATGTTTTGTGACATGCATACGGTACATATTGCATGTTCGCCTTTCTTGCTAACCCAGCGGTACACCATTTACTTGAAAGTTGTTAGTATGCACTGGTGGTTCTATGGGTGCTGACACAATGGCCCCCGCTGAACTTCGGTGGCTTTTTTAAAGTATAATTACAAAAAATATAACAGCCATTGAAATGAGTTTATTGACTGGTTGTTTTTAAGCAAATAAGGCATAATAATATTGTTTTCTGAATCCGTATCTAACCATGTGACTATTTAAAATTAACTACATGCCTTACAATCTATCATTCTAAATCACAGGAATAAAAAAAAACTGACATACTATAGTATCTTCTCATACGCCAGTATGAGAAGATTTTTTTTTTTTTTGCTGAAGAAATGTCTTATACAGTTGTGCCAATAACAAAGTAAGTTTCGTGTGAACAACTGACACTAGGGATTTTTCCACGGCACATATCTGCATGTCGTAATGGTGACCTTATCTCTCTCTCTATATATATACAGTAGAACCTCCACAACTCGAAAAAATTTTTGCTTCCTTCACTTCAAGCCCCAAAACCTCCATGACTCGAAATTTCAACCTCTATAGGTCAAAATAATGAGTCCATCCCCACAAGCCATTTTGGTCTACATTTTCCCTCCGTAACTCGAAAAAAAAAAAAAAAAAAAATGGACCTCTGTATCTCGAACATTAGCAATGCAACCTTTACAACTCGATCATTTGAAAATAATTGTCTCTATAGTTCGAAGAAAATAAGTTACTGACTTTAAGGATTATCCGTCAATGCACGTCATTGTTTCTTAGTAAATAGAATAACCAATTCTATGAAATAGCAACTCGGAAGAAAAAGAATTTTCTGCTCTTTATAGCTTAGATAATGTTATAGATAGAGAACGATCGAATTGTCTAAAGCAGAAAAAAAAAAAAATAATAATAATAATAATAATAATAACTGACTTTTTTAATACATAATAATTTTTAATTTTAAGGTTGTTTCGGAATTATTTTGATTTTTTTATTGTAGTACATAATATAACTTTCAAGTTGCAAATAAACATGTTTATTACCTCTGTAAGTTGAATTTTTATTTATTTTACCTCTCTAACTCAAAATAAGTCAGAAAGAATCTAGACCTCTACAAGTCGAATATTTCCTTACAAACTCGCGTAAGTCGAAAACACACTATAATCCGAATTATTGGGCGTCTCCCTTGAAGTTCGACTTACAGAGGTTCTACTGTATATATTTTAGGTGGTAATATTTGACAGCTTTGTTGAAACGGAGCTTCGTCTATTAATTTGAGTTTGATGTGCCCTAACTATTTTAAATAATAATTCGTGTGTGTGTTTTATCTGACAATGCAGTTCTAGGCGTTCACATATTTGATGTGTTTATCTAATACATATATATATATATATATATATATTTACCCTTTTCTTCCATCTTAAAAGCGTCAGATGAAAAAATAACTGCCGGGATAACTGACAGAGTTTCCGGTCATTTGAAACGGTTTGGTTAGTATCAAATGATAGATTAACTTTTTGGCCTATTTAACAGGTGCCTTGAAAAGGAGCCTTCGCCCACATAATCAGGGCTGTCGATAATTGGAACCTTCGTCTCTTTGCAGGCTGGCCCGCGGGCTACACCACCGGACTTCTACCTCAATTGGATTATGGATTCATCTGCATATATAATGACTTTTCCCGTAAAATGGCGACCTTCACGGAAGGTTGCACAGTGAAACAGGAAAGAAAGAGCGCCAAAACAACAGAGCTGCATAAAACTCGTTCCTTCTGAATGGACGCCGGTGCCATACCACTGACGTGAGCAGGTAGTAGTAGGGCTCTTAAATGAATAATCCCCACGTACTGAAATGGAAAACCAGTTTTCGATGTTCGCATTGTCTACTTATACCGCCTGATTCTCAACTGGGTGGGAAAAAAAAATGTTTAGATGAGGAATTTACGAAACAGAGGTACATTAGAGAATGCAGTAATGCGTAGGCCCCGGCCTGTTGTTTATTTTGGGAAAAACTCTCTCGTTGTTTATTTATCTGGATCCGATGTATTACACAAATTCATACATTAAACAAATTAATTAATATTTTTCAATGAATTTCACGGTTTTATCACTTGAAATAGAAAAAATATTCCGCAGATAAGTATATATATATACATATACACAAGGTGATTATAATTAAAGTCCCACTTTCAAAATGCTGTGAAAAAAAGAAACACTCGTCACAATGAGTTCAAATTTGAACTGAAGATACTTGAAGGAGGGAAAACGGTATGGCATCAAAAAAAATTCCAACGATTTTTCCATCCATTTTAGTATGACCTTGCTGTGGTGGATGGGCTTTCCACTCACCGTGTCACAACTTTTGAATAACTTGGAAGTCATTTTTTTCAGGTTAAAAAAAAAAAAAAAAAAAAAAAAAAAAAACTATCAAGCACATTGAACACTACAGTTGGTTTAATGTGCAACTCATGGCAAATACGTTATTTTGATTCAAAATATCACTGGCAGCAGAATTCGCAGTTCAAATTTGAACTCATTGTGATAAGCAGTTCTTTTTTTATAACATTTTAAAAGTGGGATTATAATCACCCTGTATGTATTGTTAGTCATGTATTTAGGATATAAGAGGTTTTTAATGTTGATATATCTTTTTGATGAAGTTATGTTAAGGCTAATATAAACACAAAAAAATTTTAAAAGAAGAAAGAAAAGAAAAAATTTTAAGAAAAAATTTTAAAAGTCAATTCCTACTTTTTTTTCACTCTATTGCAGAAAGTCCTTCATAAATAATTTTCATTCATTTTTTTTTATCTGGCGCCATCTGTGGGTAGATATATGCAACTTAAATCTTAAAAAAAGTAAAATTAATTAATTAAATTGAATTACTGAATTAATATTTGAAAGAACTGTATTCACATCCAGTGTCACCCACTACAAGTTCAAGAAAAAAAATGTCTTTGAACTTGAGTGGATGACTAAAAAGTATTTCATGAATGATTGAAAATTTGAACATGATATACACAGTCCAGTCACATTAATGCGACCACCTGTCAAAAGCCAGAATAAGCACCTTTGGCAGAGCGGACCGATTACAATTCGATCAAGGTAATTAACGATTAAAATGCTTTCCGATGCCCTAGGACATCCTTTATTTACACTCCACTGCAATGTGCTGCCACCTGCCTTTTGTGATGGGTTATTTCACGTTAGTAGTAGGTGGGGGTCACATTCATGTGACTGGACTGTGTATATAGGGAGAGTGTGAACTAATAGAAGAAATTGAAAAACAACAGGCCCACTCACCTTGTAGAGACGCCTGTAGCGCGCATCAAACCGCACTCCTGTGTACTGTCCCTCCGAGTCCTGGGCGTACTCGAAGAAGAACTGTCCGCCCCGCTGCACC
This sequence comes from Caerostris darwini, assembly GCA_021605075.1. Lineage (NCBI taxonomy): Eukaryota > Metazoa > Arthropoda > Arachnida > Araneae > Araneidae > Caerostris > Caerostris darwini. The sequence goes on along the minus strand of BPLQ01006587.1, from coordinate 106,209 downwards.
AGGATTCTGCTGGAGACGGCGGGGGGCAGGAACTCGTCCGGCCTTTCATCATGCGACACGGCCGACCACAGGGTGGTCTGGCCCCCGAATCCGGGGCCGAAGAAGGCGACCGAGGACCCCGCTCCGCCCACGAAGGCCTCGCTGCCGTTCAGGGGGCCCACCGACCACGATTTGCGGCCCTCGCTGACGTCAGACAGAGTTCGCAGGGTGCACACCCCCTGGTAGAGGGTGCCGCACGAGAGGAGGAGGGGCGACTCGGGGTGGTGGAAGATCTCGAGCACCCTGTTGTCCTGGGGGCGGGGTGCGCGCCTGCCCCCGCACGGGTAAGGGGGGTGGAGGCAGGTGGCGTTGTCCATGAAGGGACCGGTGGACACCTTGCCCAGGAGTCGCAGGTCGGGGCTGAGATGGTAGAGGGCGTTGCGGGCGCTCGCGAACACCTCCCTGGTGCGGTTGAAGACGACCACCCTCTGGAAAACGCTGGGATCGCGGACGTCCTCGAAGGTCCCCAGGTTGGCGTAGGACGCAGGAAGCAAGAGTATGAGTATGAGTATGAGAAGGAGATTCATTATTCAATGTAGCATGGCTGGAATAGAAAATACATGTTATTAATGAGTTGTCCTGGATTGGCTATTTTACGTAGTTGTTAAACATTAAATCAGATAATTAATAATCAATAAAATAATTATTTTAATATTTTATTACTTTCACCTGAAGTACATTTGGTTTTGGATCACCCAAACCTTTTTTAAAGACATCTCTTTTCACTCGATGATACTGATGATCCGAGACTTTTTTCGGAACACTCTATCTGATAATCTACGTGAAGGCAACTCATCTAAAACCTGGTTTAACTGTATTCTAAACGTCTCTGATCAGCCCAGGTTTAAAGCTGTTGCCCTTTTCAGACAGGGCCATGATTGTTTGGCCAATCATCTTTTTCGAATGAAAATATTTGCAAGCCCAAAATGCATGCTCTGCAGTCTTGGAGAGAACATGGATTCATCTCACCTTCCTGTCTGCCCTGCACTTGTTTCCCCTACTGTGCAGGGTCGTTACTGGGAGGCTAGGGCCCTCATGAGCTAAATATGTCACTATGTGATTCTCGTTGTTGTTTTCATGTTCTTTTTTATTTTATTACTTATTGTAGTCTGCCATTGGAAATAATAATAAAAAAACATTGGGTTTTGGAACTTTGTGAACTTTATTCAAAACTCGACAAGCGAAGCCAAACCGAAATTTTGCATGTCTATGTAGGAGCTGAGCACCATAAATATGTTAGAAAGTCCCACCGTCAGTTCATGGAGGAATGTTTGTCAGGAATACGAACTCTTATCCAACGTGCGGGGCATAATGAACGAGAGGCAGTATGGCAGGGCCCTCACTTTGAGTAACGCTGAATCTGTTACATATCTGTCATTTTAGAAAGGGATGAGATCAGTTCAAGTGCAAGGGTTATAGAAATAAAAAAAAAATCATACATCTTTCAAGGATTTCTGAATTGGTGTCTTATGGTCTGATCTCTCCTTAGATGAGACCTCCAAGTAATTTGGAAAACTTAGAATAGACACTGAATACCGCGTTCGGATTCATTTAGCGAATGAAGAATATCTGGAACTGTTCTCTTAAAATATTTTCAAGAGACTCATGTTGGATTTCAAATTCAGCGATGTTTTCCGAGAACATCACTATAACATTACTTTAACAGACGGGCTGAACAGTCCATAGGCTGATACATAGATGGCGCTAATAGTATTAAATCTATATGATTTTTAGTTAGCCCTAACTTTCAAACGACACGTGTATAAATTAGACAGCTGTTGCACTATTAGTATGCGAGTTATAGCATTTTTAGTGAAGCAACTTTTGTTAGTTTGAAAAAATGGATAAAAAGGAATTTCGTGTGTTAATTAAAACATTGCATTTTGGCGAAAAAAAATACTATTGAAACCAAGGCTTGGCTTGATAAACATTAATCGGACTTTGCACCAGGAAAATCAACCGTAGAGAAGTGGTTTGCTAAATTTAAACGAGGCGAAATGAGCACCGAGGACGGTGCACGCCCCAAAGAGGCTGTTCCGACGAAAGCATCAAAAAAGTCCACAAAATAATTTCTGATAACCGTAAAGTGAAGTTGATTGAGATAGATGAGGCCCTAAAGATATCAAATGAACGTGTTGGACATATCCTGAATGAATATTTCGATATGCGAAAGCTCTGTTGGATCAAAAAAATTTTTTTTTCGATGTGTGAAAGTGTGTGCCGCGCGAGCTCACAATCGACCCAAAACAACAACGAATTGATGATTCTAAGCAGTGTTTGGAGCTGTTCAATCGTAATAAACCCGAATTTTTGCGTTGATATGTGACAATGGATGAAACACGACTCCATCATTTCATACCGGAGTCCAGTCGAGTGGACAGTCCGACCAGTCCAGTCGAGTCGAGTCAGTCGAGTGGACTTCACGTGATGAACACTAAAAATGCAAAATTGAAGAAGAAAAGCAAAGATCAATTGTATTAAAATTTAACATTCTGAAAATAAGTTTTAGCCTTTTAACATGTACATGAAATTATTTACCGGTATAAAGAATATTACAGCTTGTACCTTAAAATAATAAGATAAAAAATTTTTCCACTCTTTACAGAGAAAGATTTTGTTGATATTTAGCACATTGTAATGTTAAATCTATGCAATAATTGAAAGTTTGTTTACAATTATCTATGTAATAGATAATTGTAAACAAATTGAATGGAAGTGATTAATGACGGTGGCCATTCGTGTCCAAGTATAATTGAACAAACTTCTGATGTCATCAAACTGAAATCATTGAGGAAATCGAAATTCCAGAATTATACGAGATATAAATGAAACCATTAATAAATAATTCTATCAATTCACGCAGAACTCAATGAACTTTCTGAACATGAAGTCTTTGGCGAAATCAATTAGACACAAGGAAAGATAATTATCATCTCGCAAGGTTATTAGTATTATTTTTTATTTTAAACAAGCAAACACTATGGCAAAGCTTTTTTGAACAACCAAGAATGAACCCACTCGCTCTAATTTTTGGACAACAGTAACAAAATTGCAGATTGTAATGTATGATTTGAAACGAGCATTTTACGATCTTCCCGCCATGAAAAATTAAAGAGCTCTCCTCCTTTTTGAGCAAGAATGCTTTTGAAATTCTGCCCGATGCGAGGGTTGTCAAAGATAACACTGGTTCCACCTTGACCTGCAGCCAAATGACCCTCAAGTGCGTCCTCTAATAAAGGCGGGAAAAAAAGCTTCTCTTTCAACTCTGCTGCCTTTTGTTTTTCACCTACTATTCAAACGGTCTCTTCACTCGCTCTAATAATCAGTGAGTGATCGCTAAATGATGTTCATTGTTGGTGAAATGAGAGCTGAACACTTGAATACTCTCTCTGAAGAGTAAAAGTAAAAGGAGAAAAAATAATTAAAAGATTTGGCTCAAAACAAAGCAGAGTTTTGAATAATTGATTGGAATGAGAATATCAATGCATACTTCATCGATGACTTTTCAAGTTGGGCACATTATACGCGAAAGTTACGGAAAGGGGAGGGAACGTTTGTTTCAAAATTATTGCTAAAAATCATAAAAACAAATGGAACAGATAAATAGATAAATTTTTCGATACATATAATATAAATAAAAGTAGAAAGCATATCATAGACATACACAATTTTCCTGATGTTTTTTTATTTTATTTTACTTATTTATTTATTATTATTATTATTTTTTTTTGATATTTCAGCTGATGATAGTGGAAAGAAAATATTTAAGTTAAAAGGTCACAAAGTTTTTTCCCCCCCATCCGGAGTTTATATAAGTATATGCAATACCTAAAAAAATAGAGACATGAAAATCGAACTTGTGTAAGTAATTGCCCCACATTTGCCAGTCGTCCCAATCATGCAATACAATTGTTAATATAAAATTCACTACCTAATCTCCTGGGTGGGTTTTATTTGTCGGTCTACGATTATTTTGGCACACTTTAGGCTAAATAGACCGGAACCTACAGTTTAAAGTGGATTCCGAACCACCACCACCACCACCACCACCACTACTACTACTACTACTACTACTACCACCACACCACACCACACCACACCACACCGCACATCACTGTGTCTAAAGATGAATTGCCCCTTTACAATTTGGAAATGATGTGGGTGAGAAATCTGATTGGGCTCTGTGGCACTCTACGGTTCTATGAAACCGGGACCTACGGCCCAAAGTAGATTCCGAACCACTACAAACATCCATGGCACAGCCGGTATTCGAACCCGAAACTTGTGGTACCGAGCGCCAGCCACTCGACCGCCAGGCGCCCGATTCCAAATCCCTCACAAACATCCATGCCACAGCCAGGATTCGAACCTGAACCCTGACATACCAATGGCGAGAGCGCTAGTCACTTGGCCACCAGGCCGCCAAAATCTTCAGGAAGTGCGCTCGTTCAGAAATCGGTGGCTGACACAGCTTAGAGACGCGTGGAACTTAGATTTAACACATGGTCTTGAAAGTTTGTTGGAAACACTTCCGAGGCCTCTTTATTTTGCTTATCAATCGGTGGTGTTCACACACTCAGAGGAAAATGAGTAGTGAAGCCATTCACATAATCAAATGTTCCACTTCCTCACACATTTCCTGTACACAAGAATCAACACTACTCAGAACAATGAGATGGATTACAAGTAATACTATGATGAATTTTTTCTTGAAAATTTGAGAGCGATTTTTCCTTATTTAAGATTTATTAAAGATTTCCTGAGATTTTAAAAACATTAACGCAATCTTATTTACGTTTACGTACAATGCGGATTTGTAGAGGTGTCATCATGTCATTTTTAGAATTTCGATTGATTTTATTTCTAAGACCTTTTTTTATCAATTCCTTCTATTAGTTCACACTCTCCCTATATACATCTTGTTGACATTTTCAATCGTTCATAAAATACTTTTTATTCATCCATTCCAGTTCAAATACATTTTTTTTTTCAACTTGTAGTGGATGACGCTTGATGTGAATACAGTTTTTTTTCAAATATTCATTCATTCATTAAATTTAATTCATTCATTTTAATTTTATAGGGGAGAAAATTTTTTTTTCTCATATAATATATTTAGCAGGATATAAATTAGGAAGCATTACAAGAGATGGATAGAATTAGAAATTATAGACCACCATCAGCTTCATAAATTAGTAATGGAAAAAAATAGAAAACGAATAAATAGTAACAAACAAAAATAATAGTCCAACACCCTATATAGAAAGGAAAATGGAAAATTGCAAGGAAATTCGCTTTCTATTTTGCCACTGAATAGTGTGATTCTGTCATATGTATATACGTATTTATATTAATTGCAATTATTTAATAAAAAGTAACTAAAATAAAATTTCTTTGTTGACCTAAATAGGAAATGACTTTAATTTTTTTATATTACTTGTTATTAGAAAAGAATCCATCGGAATTCTTTCGATGGATTCGTTTTTACGAGATTTTTTTCTTTGTTTACTGAAAAAAAAAGGGAATTGAACAATGGGAGTCTGGCAGAAATCAGTAATGCATTTTTCAATACTTTGTGTAGAGCAGATATTTTATAACTCAAATCGTATTTTTTTTAACACAATTTTTAATGCATCTTTCAAAAAAAAAAAAAAAAAAAAAAAAAAAAAAAGTTTTATTATTATTATTATAAGGAAATTTGATTTCTGCTTCAAAATTCCTCTGTTCGCCTCGTCTCGAGGAGAAACGTTTCCCACGCTTCTCAGCGCCTTTTGTTCTGGAGGGGAAATGAGGCGAGAACAGAGGCGAGTCTGTTTCGCTTGTTTTGGAGAGGCTTCCGCAATCAACTTTCGAAAAACGGTAGAAAATAATTAAAAAGCGTGCATGTCTGTTAAAAAAACAAACAAAGCGTTTGACTAAACCATATCTCATATTAATAATAAATAAATCAGCTTTATTAATTATTCATAAACGCGATTAGAAAGATTAATATTTATAAAGTATTTTTCCTTCTTTTCGAAAATATTCTTGTTCCTTCTCCTCCTCATCATCAGTGGCGCAACAAACACCAGGGCCGTCTATCTACTGGCAGATTTCGAAACATCAGATATTTTGTTTTTACTGAGTAGAGTTGTCAGACCCAATGATCTACAGTCATATTAGACCGGTTTAAAGTGGATTCATAACCACTACAAACATCCGGGACTCAAACCCGAAACCTGTGACATTGAGCACTAAGCACTCGGCAATCAGTCCCCATTCAGGTTCCTACCTTTCATAAATATTAAATGCAAGTTCGTTTTTTACTTAAACACCATGTTTTCCCGCAAAAATTTTATTAACTACGACATATTATTAAAATAATTAAAATGCTATTATAGCGATTTCTTACAACAGTGCAAAGAAGAATGAAGTGCAAAACAAACTAATCATACCTGTAAAATTAAAAAACAACATATATTAAAACCCTACATGTTGTACAGCACCAAAGCGTAGAATAAATTTTTTTCATGAGCTAGAAAATTTTAAATATGATTATAGAAAATCAATGGTATCTTCTTATTCAAAGAATTTTTAACTCGTACCACTAATTGCAAAAAAACATAGGTACGTAAATTAAAAAAAGAAATTCATTTTCAAAGCGATTGTTTATCAAAAGTTTTCTTTTCTTTAATCTTAAACGCCTATTTTAAAATGAAATTCCAGAAGTTGAAATGTTGCAATGCTTTTACGAAGATTTCGATTAAATGATTCAAGTAAATATGAATCAGCAACATATTTAAAATCGATCGAATTCCAACTTCGATGACGTTTAAAATAGAGTACTTGCCAAGGTAAATGCCGAGTTCATGACAGATTTATCGAATATTTCCCATAAAAAAGTGCAAAGTCGAGTAAATTGGATTTCAATTGTATCAAAACTTTTTTATTATATCAAGAATATCGTTCGTGAAGTCTGCATTTTGGCATGATATACAGATAACATTAAAGGAAGGTTAACTTTGAAGAGACAGGTATAGAAATGAATAAACTAAAAATAGAAATCAAAACTATTCCGAATATATCAAATTGCAAAGACAATTTACTCGAAAGCAATTCATTCGTATACATATGACTATAATTTTGCCATACATTATACGCAAAGCCAAATAAATATTTCCGTCAATTTATTGGGTGTGCTTGTTTCCTTTTTCAGAAAGACACAAAATAAAACACGCAAAACTTCTACAACGCTTTGCAGAGTTGCCTGAATTTGTAATGTTATAAACATTTTGATCTTTTCGTATAAACATGCAGTACAAAATTGCAAAAATTGATTTGGGGAGTTTCAATTAAGTCTTAGAAATTTTGTCCTATAACAGAATTAGAAATTCATTTGACTTTTTGAAAACTAAGTTTGTGTTTCCCCTTTTTAATCGGAGCGGCCTAGTGACCAGCGCTCTGGCCCTTTGATATCCCAGGTTCCAGTTTTGAACCCTGGTGGTGACACGGATGTTTGTGAGTGGTTCGGAATCCACGTTAAACTGTAGGTCCCGGTCTTTTTAGCCCAAAATGTACACAAGACGACTATTGAGCGACAAACCAAGCCAAATTAAACCTTTTAACCTTAATTAACCCAAATTAACCTTTATTTGAAAAAAAAAAAAAAAACCACCTTTGCAATTAAACAAGATATTCCACTTAATTTTCAGTTAGTATTTGTGCAGTTATACCCGGAAGTTAAGCAACAGATGGGTTTGACGAAAATCACTGAAGTCGATCGAATTCACTTCAGTCGGGGTCGGCGGTCTGATGGTTAAGTGGCTAGCGCTCCGGCCTTTGGTACCACAGGCTTCAGGTTCGTATCCTGGCGGTGGTATGGATGTTTGGGAGGGGTTCGGACTCCACGTAAACTGTAGGTCCTGGTCTGTTTAGTTCCCGTGTGCACAAGATGACTGAAGAGAGACGAACCAAACCAACCAACCGGGGTTGAACTTCGCATATAAATTTTGTTTTATTGTGACTAAGAAAAGTACTTAATGAAGGTTTGTTTTTTTACCCAGTCAACAGTCTATAATTTTGCACTTCTACCATATTCCTCTATAATCTTGAAAACAGGTCCTTTTCATTGCGAAATTCTAAAGTATTCTACTTTTATCCTCGTGAAGAAAAAAATTTATGATTGGAGAAAAAAGTATCTTACGTTGAAGATCAGCGATCTAAACGCATTAGAATAAATGAAATTTATACGCCACATTTAAAAAACTCGTCGGATAATAAAAGATTAAAAAGAAGTAATAAATACACCGTTGGTTGATAATTACACCAAAATATGAATGCTAACAAAACTTTAGTATTTATATTTAGAGATTTTATACTCATAGAACGGATAACTGTAGGTCCCGATCTAATTAGCCTAAAGTGTGTACAAGATGACCGTAGAGCGACAAACCAAACCAAACCAAACCATAGAACAGATAAATCATGGGAATCACGAGGTGGTTTTTGTATAGTAACATTATTTTGATCGGTAAAATCATGACAGAATTTTGTAAGGGAAATAAAAGTTGTAACATCAAGAAGATTTGTATGGGTATAAAAAAATCACTTAATTTAGAATTCAAAAACAGATATTAAAGTTATAATGATGACTGATATTAAATTAGATGTTATAAGAATTTTTTTTTTAAAGCAGCTGGCAAACCGACAATTGTCTTGAATGCCTTAAGGCAAGCTCTGCACAGACGTTACTCACTTAATACTATCCAGGAGGAGCGTGTAGTTTGAAGATAAGCTACGGATGCGGAGCAACACTATTTCCGTAACGCTCTATGATCCTGTCACACCGGGACCTACTATTTAAAGTGGATTCCGAACCACCATGAACATCCAGAGCACCGCCGGGACTTGAACCCGAAACCTGTGGTACCGAGAGTCAGAGCGCTAGCCACTAGGCCATTCAGGCTCTAATTGTTACTAACTTAGATGCCATAAGAAAATGGAATGAAAAAAATAAAGTTCCAAATATTGTAAGATTTCAAACGGATTTTCGGTTCTTTCGGATCGAGAGATTTTTTAATATGTTAGATTTTCTGCATATCGATACTCGGAAGAGTTCTGATCTAAATCAGCAGGTCGGTGGCTCGTGCAGTTATCTGCGGAGGGACACTGTGTGTGTCGAGGAACGACCTTTAAAGGCGATGCACTGTAGCCAGGGTCCTTCCTGTTTCTTCGGAAGAGCCAGTTTCCGTCGATTCCGGACCCGGAAGTCATTAGGCGCACGACCGGAAGGAACACATTCCCCCCATAGAACAGCTTTGTTTGTGCACAGCTCGCTGAGTTAGCGGCTGACACAATATTCCAGATAGACAAAGAGGGTTGGAATCGCTTAATCCAAACACAGGAAAAACAATCGTTTAAAGATTTGGAATGAAATACTCATATTCAATGGTAGTATTGATAGTATTAGTAATGGTATCATGTAGTTAAAACCTCCTATAGTGTTATAGTATAGAACCTTGCATAGCCTATCTCAAATCAAAAGAGTTATTGACGAATCCTCAGTGTCCTGCAGTGCGAGACGGGCATCCCATGAGTGATCTACTCATGGATGGAGGGGAAAGGGGCAGCTTCTGTTGTGATGGAGCACCCGTAGGCAGAAGTCTGACTTTGGCTCCGTGACGCTCTTACAGTCATAGGAGACCGGGACTAACGGCTTAAAGTGGATTCCGAACCATTACAAATATTCATAACGCCGCCCGCACTCAAATTCGAAACCTGTGGTACCAAGCGCCAGGGCGCTAGCCACTTGATCATTCAGGCCCTAAATCAAAAGAGTTCTAATAGGAGTTGAAAAGGGTAAAAGAAACTAAAATATCGAGGTTTGTTTGTCGCTCTACATTCATCTTGTTCACACTTTAAGGCTAAACAGATTGTTACTGTTTGAAGTAGATTCCGAACCACTCACGAACATCCATGACTTCCTGCTCCGGAAGGATTCGAATCTGAAGGCTGTGATACCAAAGGCCAGAGCGCTGGCTGCTTGGCCAGCAGGCCGCACTAAAATGCCGAGAAAGGTGAAATGAATTACTATGAAGAACACACTATTAGATGGAAGCCACACATTTTACTGAGGCTTTTCTTCATGAACTTAATTCTTTTTCTTCTTCTTTTTTTTTTTTTCAATTCCTTCCATTAGCTCACACTCTCCCTATATATATCTTGTCCACATTTTCAGTAGTTCATGAAATACTTTTCATTCATTCCTCAAGTTCAAATACACTTTTTTTTATAACTTGTAGTGGATGACATTGGATGTTAGTGCAGTTTTTGCAAATATTAATTAATTCATTCATTGAATGTAATTAATTAATTATAGTTTTTTTTTAGATTTAAGTTTCATATATCTACCAATAGAGGGCGCCAGATAAACTTAAGAAAAATGAAGATTATTTCTTAAGGACTTTCTGCAAAATAGTGTGAAAAAAGTAGGAATTGACATTAAATTTTTTTTTTTTTTATATTACTTGTTTCAAAATTACTTTCATGACATTGTACTGATTTTAGTTGGGATATTTAAAACAATCTATTATGCTATTTACGAATATCTGCTTAAAAAAATCAAATTTATTAAGAAATAAATTCAAAAATTTTCATTTTCATAGATGCGTTTTAAACGTTTTCTTAAAAATAAATTTTTATTATTTTCATAGATGCGTTTGAAACGTTTTTTAATAAATTTGTATTATTTTCATAGATGCGTTTTAAAATTAATTTAATATCAGTCACGTTTTTATACCCATACAAATTCCTCGTTAACGTTTTAAACGTTTTTTTTTTTTTTAAATTTAAAGTATATGAAAAATTTACATTATAATTGCAGCACTTTTTCACCGAGATACAACATTTAGACTAATTCCTTTTTTTTCTTCAATTCCTACTATTAGCTCACACTCTCCCTATATATATCTTGTTCAAATTTTCAATCCTTCATAAAATACTTTTTATTCCTCCACTCGAGTTCAAATACTTTTTTTTGAACTTGTAGTGGATGACACTGGATGTTAATACAGATTTTTTCAAATATTAATTCAGTAATTAAATTTAATGAATTAATTTTAGTTTTTCTTTTAGATTTAAGTTGCATGTATCTACCAATAGTTGAACTTTCTGCAATATAATGAAAAAAAGGTAGAAATTGACTTAAATTTCTTTTTTTTTTATATTACTCGTTTTATTGAAAAACACTCTTTTGGTAAGAATTTGAACTTGGACAAAAGCAGCACTACATGCAAATGATTTTTGATTTCTGGAACAGAGAGATTCATTACCATTCTCATGCCTTTAACAGAAAAAAATAAATAAATAAATAAAAAATAAAAAAAATCCTCCGCGCAATAATAAATGCATAATGTGGGCAAATATTTTGTTTAAAATAGGAGCAAAATGATAAAGAGAAAGTTATTTGAGCGGAGTTCAGGAGGAACGAATGAGAACACAAAATCTTACCACAAAAAGTATTTCCGCAAATTGGAAACACAACTATGAATAAGTGCCATTAGAAAACCACACATCTTAATAATGATTTGAGTGTTTCATTCTTCATCTTCAACGTGCCATGTTTGCGGTCTGATGGTCAAGTTGCAAAAAGGGATATTTTTAACTCAAATAGAACGAATCAAACGAATTCGAGTCAAAGAGGTCAAACATTTTAGAATGAATCAAAGCAATAGAAATAACGAAAAGTGCTCATTTCTATACAGATGTATAAAAAAAATAAAAATAAAATACCAGAACTTTGGTTCTGAGATCGGCCTTTTTTTATTTTTGGGGGCTATTAATCATTTATTTTTCAGATCATCGTTACGGTTTCCACACGTTCAGCAATCACAATTTTTATAATCCTGTTCAATAGTTTTATGGCATCTGCAACTGGTTCCTAATTGTACCGAATTTTAACTTAAATTCTTTTAATTTTAACTTTTTATTTTTATCGTGGGGCTGAATGGCCGAGTGGCTAGCGCTCTGGCACTCGGTACCACAGGTTGCGGGTTCGAATCCCGGTTGTGCCATGGATGTTTGTAGTGGTTCGGAATCCACTTTAAGCTGTAGGTCCCGATGTGACTGTTGAGCGTTGGGCGTAGAGCTGACAACCCTACCCCGTAAAAAAGACAAAACATCTCTCGTTTCGAAATCTACCGTAGGTAAACGGCCTTGGCCTCGGCCTACACTGGGGTGTTGCGCCAATGATGATGATTTTTATCTTGCTTTTATTTATTTTTTAATTTTTAGAGTACCATTTTTAAAAAAAAAATTTCGGAAACTTTGTTTTTTATCACTATTACTAACCTAAAGCAGCCAATTAAAATTAGTAAATATATTTATGAATTAAGATGAGGAGGGTTAAGGGATACACCGTAATCGGTACTCCAGTTGACAGTATACAGAGGTATAATGACAACTCTAGAATGTCGTGCAGTTGTGGCGGGGTTTTTTACTTTGTAAGTGAGCCCCTTTTCAGGATGATTTGAAGCAGGGATGGGCAAACCTTTTCGGTCGCGGACCAAAAATCGGAAAAAAAAAGTTAATTAATTTAATTAAAAGCTAAGTTAAAAAAAAGATAAATTTTTCTAAAATTTTAAAAACAATATACAAGTATTACAATTTAAATATGTGAATGAGTAACTTTTAAAAGTTCCTTATAATATTGAGGTTCGAAGCGAGATGTACTAATTCTAAGGAACGAGGCTAAATGCTCATCTGTCAGTCTACTTCTGAAATAATTATTCGTAAGGTTCATAATTGAAAATACTTGCTCACATATATAAGATGAAACAAACATAGCACTGATTTTGTGGGCGTCAGATATTAAATTTGGGAAACTTACTTTTGATAATGATTTGAAAAACTAACTTGTTTGCGCCAATCTACAGCTATAACTAACAAAGAACTTCGCTTTTAATACTTTACCGACTGAAAATTGTCTGTGCTGGCTATTTCAGTTGATTTATATTTTGTAGAACAAAAATAGAGAAAGTAAAAAGATCACCAGCCCTTTGAAAAAAATGAAGAAAAAATAATATTTAATCAAAGTAAAAAAGGAGATGGATATATAGTATATAAATATATATTTCTTTTAATTTATCTCGGACCGGCAAATTAAAATTCTATCCGCGGGACAGATAAAACCTTCGGCGGGCCGGAGTTTGCCCATCCCTGATTTAAAGTATGAATGAAATGAACGAAGTATAAATCAGTTTTGACATTCCAATGAACAAACTAATAAAAAAAGAACACACCACATAATGCATGTGTGTTGCAGCTGCTTAAATGAGAATTTATTTATAAGCTTGTTGCTGAATGTTTACGAAAGATAAGTTATCGATAATTTGTAAATAATAAGGTCGTGATATGGTGACACTTTGCCGCTATTCAATGACCGCGAGCATTTTAAAACAAACTGGTAAGATAAGATGCCTTTTTTTCTTTCTATGATAACAATCGTTACAGGATACAAAACTATCTATGATTTTCATAAATTGTGGCATGTACAACTAATATTATTGTTATTTATTTTATTTTATTTATCAAAATGAGAGAGAGGAAATGATTTCACGAAGATCAGTAAAATTAAAAATGAAAAATTAAAATTTGTGTTGTTAAAATTTATAAAACCATGTCTAGAAACTGATGCATTAAAGGATATAAAAGAACCTTTATCAAATTGATTTCCATAAACATTTCAAATACTATAGATGATATTTTAAATAACAAAGCGAAAAAAGCTATTAGAAAAGATAGATAATTTGCCTTTTGACAATGATAACAGTACTTTTGTTATCACTGTTCAGTACGCAAATTATTAACCGAAATCCAGTGAGATGTTTTGCAAACAAGAAATCTCGAATTAAGGAAAAGATAAAATTTGGTAAATAGGTGATATTTGCTTTCATGCCTACGTATTTTATTAAGTATTGTTACAATTATTTCAAAAAACCTCTATAATGCACCAATGACAAGGATCTATAGCGGATTAAAGAAGCAAATCGAGATGGTACTGTGTCTTGACCAGTAGCCAATCTCTAAAAGAAAACAGAGGAATTATCGGATAACAAATTATCTTACTTTTCAACAACAATGGGGGAATATTTAACAAAAATATTTAAAAACAAGTACTAACAAGTAAAAAAAAAATCTAAGTCAATCCCTATTTTTTATCCCCACTATATTGCAGAAAGTCATTTATAAATAATTTTCATTCTTTTTTGAAAGTTAGAAAAAATTCTCTCTCTCTCACATACACACTCATTTATTCACATGTTTCATTTTCCATTTTGTTCCCTCCTCGACTCAGACTAGAACCCAGAATGAAAAAAGAATCAGAAAAAGACATTTTTTTTCCACACGCTTCGCTACTGACGGTATTTATTCCTAAATTTATATCCAGCTAAATATCTTATAGAAGAAAAATTGTTTTCTCCCATATAAAACTAAAATTAACGAATTAAATTTAATTACTGAATTGATATTTGAAAAATTTGTATTCACATCCATTGTCATCCACTACAAGTTCAAAAAAAAAAATGTTTTTGAACCTGAGTGGAATGAATAGAAAGTATTTGTATGAACGATTGTAAATTTGAACAAGATATATATAGGGAGAGTGTGAACTAATGGTAGGAATTGAAAAATATGGACTTAACAAAGTGCTATTCAATTTGGTATTGCATAGTGCAAAAATTATGGTTTTTAACCTCTTCAGGAGGGAAAATGAAAAGTTAATGTTTCATTCCAAATTGTGCGATTTATTTATTCCATTGTTCATGAAATAGATTTCGTCACACATACACAAAAAGGAGAAAATAATCGTATATTGTTCAGCATGACTCATAATTTGTTATGAAGTCCATACTGAAGACTTCTCACCAAGTCTACGTAACTATTTATATCAAAATGTTTACAATGCTGTACGTTTCACTCATGAGTCAACGCCATTCATTATTTCACATACCTTGGGGGCCACTGTGATTGAGGAAGATATTTCCCCGGCTTGGGCTTTTCATAAGAAATATTCAAGAAGGGAAACCGTTGGCTTTCCCGCCATCCTCACCTGAGCAACAGGTTTCGAAGGTCAATCCGGATGACGCACAGGAAGTGAGTCAAGCGCTTCTGCTGTTTTCGAAAAACAAAACGGCGGTTCAATGTCTGGCGGTGGTCAGGCCGCGGTCACAAATCGAGAGCGCGAGTTTCTTCATTGTTTCACGTTCATGAATGGAGTGCCGTCCACTTTTTACGATCACAGTTGTAGATGAATCGTTATTCTGATTTTAAAAAAAATTGGAAGTGGACAAGCACACGAAAAATCCGCTTCCCAAAACAATGCTCATACGTTTTATGGGTAAACTAACATCATGTCATATTCATCTAATAAAACACATATCTCAAGGATGCACAACCTTTAGGAAAAAAACTGGGCATTTACTTAACATGTATATACAGACTTCACGAACGATATTCTTGATAATAAAAAAGTTAAATTAATACAACTGACATCTAATTTACTCGACTGCTTTTTTTATGGGAAATACTAATCTCTTTAAAGAAATACTAAATTTTAAAAGTATATTGCTGATTATCGGAAACTCCATGATATCGAAATCCATAATCGGATCAATCCATCTTAAAATGCCGCTTACTTCCGAGTACGAATTTGACTTCCGAGCAGTTGGATGACACGATTGTAGTGAAAGCTGCAATTCTGTAAAGCTTGGGTCTTAAGTAGACATCTGACGAATGAAAAAGTATTGATGATAGCTTTGAATGGGGTCCATTCCTCTGTTGTTGTTGTCGTGTTCCTCATGGAAGGAGGGAAGAGGGGTGCAGCTTCTGTTGCGATGGAGCACACGTAGGTAGAAGTCTGACTTCTGCTCCTTGACGATCTTACAGTCATTTTTTTTATGTATGAAACTGAATAATGCTTTATGTTATAACCTTTCATTAAAATCTAAAAGTCTCAAAATCAAAAATCTGATAATATTTTTCAAGTAAAATAGAGCACATGAAACATGGTGGAAGGGCAAAAGATAAAAACTCTTCGGTTCGAAGGCCAGGGTCTATGCATTTTTGATGTACTTCAATCACTCGAGAGACAAATTTTTCAACGAAAAAAAAAAAAAAAAAAAAACATTTGGCTACACTTTTCTTACGACCACTAATCAGAAAAAAAAAAAAAAAAAAAAAAAAAAAAAGAACGAATAAGAAATAACAGTTTTTCCATATGTGTGACCATTATCAGTCAAAGACAGTTTTATCCATTGAAATCACGCCGGCTGTTGATATTTTCAGCAAATATAATGACTGCCCCCCCGACACTATTTCTGTTCTTTCTTAAATTATTGTTTTCTTTTATTAGAATTTCATATTTATATATATGCTGATTAAAATTTCATTGGTGCTGTCTTAGGATGACAGCCGTAAGGAAATTTCATTATCATTATTTTATTTAGTTAATTAATTTTGTTTCCCAATAAGTAAAAGTTTATTTCAGTTTGAATTACTTCGGTTAAAAGAAAATATTGTATACAAAGATGTCCTCATAGAATTAAAAACAATTGGCAGCTTAAAATCAGTTATTTATCATATATAATCTAAATGACATTAATATTAGGCACTTTTATATTATTACTTGTCTGAAATAAACACTTATAATTATATTGATAAAATATTATTTTTAATGGAAAAAGTTAATAAAAAATTAATTCAGATACGTCAAAGACGCACTAACACGGCCGGCTTGACCCCCCCCCGTCCTATAATGTGTTCTATTTCTTTTTTTTTGAAACTTATGACATCTATATATGTATAAAATGGATAAAACCTGTAACCCAATATATATATATATTGCAGGTTTTATCCATTTTATTTATTAACGAATTATAAAAAAAAACATGGAATGCCACGTATACGTTTGACGAGTGCAGTGAAAGCATTCCGTGTTTTGTTAAGTTTAAAGCACCATTCAAATGAATGCATTTTTTCAAGCTAAATGTTCGCCTTCGAATACACTCTCAATGGTAAAAGAAAGAATTGGAACTACCAAAGGTGAAGGGCAGAAACAAAGTTCTAAACAATTCGCAAACCGTTGGAAAGGGTAACGCGGGAGCGCCAGAAGAGCATTCCCCACCCACAAGTGTGGGCCCTTGAACAAAACAATTTGGCCACTGTAGTGTTCGGTGCTTGCACTCGAGACCGCACAGTGCTTCCGCCGATCGACAGGTGACGGAGTTTGAAGTGCACATTTCATTGCTGCTTTCAATAAGCACCACGGGATCTCCAGAAACACACAAGGACTCAATGGCCACCTACATTAGAATTAGTGAATAGGAATGCGATCTCATATTCAGCTTGCTTGGACAAAAACAGCATGAAAGTTTTTAGAGGAAAAAAGAAGAGAAAACAAATTAGAAATTGTATCTTATTAATTATTTTTGTTTCATTCATAAACAATAACGCAAAGCCTAGTCTCTATACTATTAACAACTCGAATTTGATATTTGTCACAAAATTGATGATTGATATGTAAATCATATGTTCTCGAAATTTTCCATCACTACACATTGATTGCGTTTCTAGGCCTCGGTCCTTCAATGTGTAGTGATGGCGTGTAGAAGGTCGCGAATCTTATTATTTTGGGGGGAATCACTCGTCGACCAAAAAACTTGAGGCGATGTTGTTATTGTTGAAAGCCTCTCGCATGGATCGTTGGAAGACTTGATGGATGTTTTACACGTTTTCTTTCATACGACACTCAAATGCGAGACAGTTGCTCTTAGATGTCCTCCAGGAAGATAATATATTCATCTTACTGTTCATTGGTGGGCTGTTTGAGGCATACGTAAATTGAACACGAAACCCTCCATTGTTCAGCGATAACAACAAAATAAAATAAAAATTAAAGTAAAATAAAATAAATGATCACATTCCAAAAATTATAAATCACAATTACATTCCAATAGAAACTTCAACCAGGGACGATACATGACCACAAAAACGGGTGTGAGTATAGTATGGAAAAACACCTAAACTCACTAGCTTCTACTTTCAGATTTGCAATTTTACATTAGCGTGCTAACAAAGACAATAACCGGCATCAATAAACAAACGGGGGAAAAAAGACGTACAACAGAAAGAGCTGTTTGGTTGACAAAAAACGGGGTCCCGTTTCAGTTGTCGCAAACACGACTCCTGTGGGCTCAATGGGGCCTCTCTTGTCCGCGCATGTCGACGCATATCTCGTATCACTTGACTCGCGCGCGTTAGTGCTGCACCCCCCTTCCTTCCTTTTTGTACGGCAGACATTTATTAAAGTGCTATTCAAGTTGGCATAAAAGGGTTGCACTTGAAAAAAAAAAAAAAAAATGCCATCCTTCTTTGGGTTTGACAAAAGGACATCGTGAGTCGCTGTAGCAAACCTTGCATCCACATAAGATCGAGTTGAATTTCGTAGTTTTGAGGTTGGTGAATTTTTAAAACAAATATAAAGCTTCACTTGGTTTAAATAAGACATAATAGTTGTTAGATTCAAATTTTTAAGCTATTTTATTGAAAAAAAAATCAATTTTAATAAATTAGTTTAAAGAGTTAATAAACGACCGTCACGGAACAGCGAATTCTTAGAATAAAAATAAATAAGCTAACTTCATTGTTTTTTACTATTAACAAAGTCAATTTTCGATAGAATTCTACGAAAACATGTCAATTCACATATCAGTTTGTCGCTCTACGGTCATCTTGTGCACACGAGGGCTAAATAGACCGGGACCTACAGTTTAAAGTGGATTCCGGACCACTCGCAAACATCCATGCCACCGCCAAGATTCGAACCCGAAACCTGTGGTACTGAGAGCCAGAGCGCTAGTCGCTCGAACATCAGGCCCCTGACATACATCGGCGAGTACAATGCTCTATTCATCTAAATACATATATATGAAAACGACACAATCAATCCATGTTATAAATACATGCTACATTTAACAATAAAAAATATTTCTTTAAAATAAATATCATATTTTATAAATAAATTTTTCTAATGGATATCTGCATTAATCGATGTTACTTTTTCAACGCACACACAAATACATTTAACACAATATTTATATTCTCAGAAATTTCTGTAACTTATTCATTCTAACTATGGTCATTTCAAACTTATAACAAATTCTTTTATCCATTTCAATTTGGCCTATTTTCCACGGAAGGCTCTAGCGCTGAGTCATTCATATCTTTCACGTGCAAAATACTGATTGATGTGAAAAGGCAATGAAATTGACGGTGCATTCAAAAGAAAGGAATTTTTTTTTACTACAAAAAAAGGTACTCCCATATGATGTAAAGACATTTCCATCCCCGAATGAAAACAGGTCAAGAATTTTTGAGCACTTTTATTCAAAAATTGAAAAAATTCCTTTCAGCATAGCTTCATGCCAGGATTAACACATTCAATAATTTTAGGGGGAAAAAAAGCGTGAAAAAACATTTTACAGGTTTCAATCATTCGTCTTTAAAAATGAGTCTTTTTTTGAGATGAGCGTTTCATTAATTTATAAAATCCCTTTACTTGACGGGCTGCACATCACAAATAATAAAGCATACAAAAATTCTTCTTCTCATTTTCAATTATTTCATTATTTATTTTTTTTTTTTTTAGATTGTATGAAGTCATATTAAATTCGTACAATGTAAAAAAAAAAAAATAATAAAATAATCCAAAATGGGAATAAGAATTTTTGTATGCTTGAAGAAAGTATGTTCTTCAAGCAAATAGTTCCAAAAACGAATAGACACGAATATGTTCCAAGACACGAATATGAAATAATAATGTAAAATTCTAGAGGTACCTCGGTATTTCGATAACTCTATTAACTCAATCGAATTGTTATAAGAAATCGTAGATAATTAAGTTCGACGTTGTAATAACTTGTATAAAAAATAACTTGCATAAACTAAATTTTGTTTGTTATACGACCTTGGTTCGGATAACGACTCGCATGCGTTCAGATCTTCGCCAAATGGATGGCTGACAAAAAATTTACAACTTTGTACAACCCCAACAAAGCATATTCGCCATAGCATTGCCCAACAAATGTTACTTTTTCGAAACATCCTGTGACATAAAAACAAAGTACTTTGGGTAGATACTTTTTTTGTAAGAGCCCAATTTTGTCATTCTCGAACAGGTCAGTGGCCTGATGGTCAATTGGCTAACGCTCTGGACTTTAGTACTACACAGGCTTTTCAGATTCGAATCCTGACAGTGGCATGGATATTTGTGAGTGGTTCGAAATCCATGTTAAACTATAGGCCCCGTTCTAATGAGCCTAAAGTGCGCACAAGGTGACTGTGGAGCGATAAATCAAACCGATTCAGGTAAAACAAAACTGATGATTTTCATGGTAAAGGTATGCTATCCTCATATTAAGCTATAAATTTCAAATTGCCAATTCTAAATAGCCTAATGTGTACATATAATGACCTTAGAACGACACCTCTGCCCCCCCCCCCCTCCCTCCCTAAAAAAATAAATCGATCAGGTCAATTAAGGGAATTTCCATTCATGAATGTAGTTCCTATAACTGCTTTTGCATTTATGTATTCAGCCCTGTTTACTACTCCATCAGTGTATAATAAACTAATAACAGGATTTTTTTCCCATGGAAAATACATTCATCTTTGTTTGTAACTCGCTTGGCATGCGTTTTGCTGGATCCAACCATGCATTCGCAGAAGAGAAAAGCCCTCTGTCAACGCCTTCCTCCCAAACGCGCGACAGTCGAACGCCTTCGAAAACGGACCATGGACGAAAAGCGCGTTCGTCTCGCTGCTTTATTTCAACAGACGGTAGAAAACACGAGTCACCCCTCTCGCCCCCGACCCCACCCCCGGCGACCGCACCCTCCGCCAGACACGTGAGAAGGTCCCTCTCCGTCGCCGCCCTTAATGAACGATGCGGCTCGATAGCATCGCGACGCCGGCGAACACTCGCCCCATACATCATTCCGCATCAGAGGCCACCGTGTGCTTCTGTGGTGGTGTGTAAAAGGCTTGTGGAAGTGTCATGGATTCAGTTACAGTGTTGCGTCTTTGTCAGCATCGCCTATTTCGGCCACATTTATGCATTGTGCATTGCACATTGTAGAAAGCATACATAAACTGTTGAGGTGCTATTATAATCTATATATATTCATTAACTTGCAATCACGCAAAACTAATTTGAGTAATTATGAAAAATTTAATTAATTTTAGCTAAGTATCCTATCACTTGACGTCCTCCTTCTATTCTTATTCCTATCACTTGACGTTTTTTTGTGAAAATGTGGGATCATTTAAAACAATTTACGGTTGGTACTCATTTCTATGCACACAGCGGATACCAGAACAATATCATGTGCACACAAGATGTAAGAACATAAAACTTTCAAGGAACCAGACAACTTGCAGAATATGAATTTGTATAAAACGCAGCAATATCCATGTACCCATAGAAAAGTTAAATTACTTGAATAGCGATATATGTTCATCCATAAAGCTGAAATTATGAAAAAGATGAAAACATTTCAACAAGGAAAACTCTGAAGATAGATCGAAAATAGTGGAAGAAAAAAAATAAAGAAAGAAAATAATGCTTTATTCGAAATTCGTGTGAAACTGGACATTTTACAAGCGGGATAAAAACTGCAGAAGATGCAATGCCACCCAGAACACAAACACAACTGTGTACCTGGACGCCGGTTCGGATCTGGAGAGAGAGAGATCCACTTGTAGCGAAGGAGCGCAAGCCAGCTTTTGAGCTGGATCTATTTTTACTCAAGTGGGCACTCTCCGTCCGCCCACGCACTTTCCCACGCCGCCCTCACCGGTCGAACAAACAATGACTCCTCCCACCCGACGCAAGCGTGCCAATTAATAAGAAATCTCTCTCCCTTTTTTTTCTTTAGTTCGAATCGCTGTTTTTTTTCATATCGCTCGCATATTCAAGAAGAGTTTTTTTTCCCCGTGCCGATGAAATACCACATCGACCATGATGGATGAAGAGAAAAAGAAAAAACTGAACCAATCCCTCATTCGAAAGTTTGCTCGACAACTCGAATCGAATCGACCACGATGCGTTCACTTCCGTTTCATTTTCTCGCAAAACATGCCTTCCGAATCACTGCACACGACAGTGAATTTATTTATTTTTCTATACTAATTATATAGTCACTCTACGGTCATTTTGTGCACACGAGGGCTAAACATACCGGGACCTACAGTTTAAAGGGGATTACTACTACTACACCAGTTGAGTTGCCCCTTTATAGTTTGGAATGGTTTGATTGGTCTCTGTGACGCTCTACGGTCAAATGAGACCGGGACCTAACTTTAAAGTGGATTCCGAACCCCTACAAACATCCATACCACTGCCAGGATTCGATGCAGCTCTTGCTTTAAGGCATCAAACACAACTGTTTGCCAGCTGCATTTAAAAAAAAATACTCGACCAAGCCTTCAGGTTTCTTTTTGGGTTTTGAGAAATGCAGTCGAAGAAGTAAAAGAAATAACTTTGAAAGGGACATCAGAAGGAAAGCGTGGCCAACAAGAAAGAGCACTGAAGCCTTTTGCAAGATCTGATCTTGTTTGTTTACATCAGACTATGAGATGAAAGTGTATTACATAAACTTTATTAGGTAAAGACTGTGGGATGAAAGAAATAATGAGTACTAAATTTCGAGTATATATGTGGCGAAATTCTAGTTTGGTTTATTTAGCATGGCACCATTTCTAGGCAGAGAGTGGAAAAGGTAAAGATCTCTCGGGAATGTCTTGTGCTGGGAAAGGAAGAGGAAGACCGAGTCAGATAAGGCAGGATGGAAGACGGAGCAGGTTGTTTGTTGACACCTTGCAAGAACAGCACTGCTGCTCACGCCGATTAGATAAGACTTCCCGTGTTCCTGGAGGTCTGGGGAACTTCCGACTTCCCCTACCTTCTAAGCTCTCTTTCTGGAACATGTATATTTTTAAGGAAAGATCGCAATTCAGTGACATAAGCAAAAATAAATTTTAATTGTGTCTATCACTCAATTCTAATTAAACTCCCAATTAATCACACAATTCTAATTTCTCTTTCTGGAAGTATATATATTTTTAAGGAAATATCACAATCCAATGAATATAAGCAAAAACAAATTTAAATTATGTCTATCCTTCAATTAAACACTAACAAAATTTTTTGCTATGAAAACAAATTCATCCTCAAATTCTCCTCTTCTTACATTTAATATAAAAAGTATATGTAATAAAATAATTAAAAACTATTACTCAATGTGTAGTGTATTTTATTGTTATGATTACTGAAAATTTTAATCGACAAAACTGATTCTAAAAAAATGAAGTTGCGAAGTACTTCCACTTGTTTTCAATATCTACATAAACTAAATCGCAACCCAGTGTGCAACGAGTACAAGAGGCTACAGGTTCGAATCCACTGGTGGTTTACGTTGCAGATTGGTTTGTGGTCGCTGGTAGTTTACGGTCGTCTTGTGCACACGAGGGCTAAACCAGGACCTACAGTTTAAAGAGGATTCCGAACCACTACGTACACTACAGGATTGTGTTGCAGAAGCAAGCTGACACGATAGCGATTCTCAATGCCTGTAAAGCGTCTAGCATCGATAGTAAGACTGCCTGGCAGAAGTTTATAAAGGACTTTTCTCTCTTATCAGACACAAAGTCTTCCTGGAAGTCTTTTCCTCATCGCCCTTCGGTGGGTTCTTCGTCACAAAACGTGAGGCCCCGAGAGTTTTCCTGGTTATTATTATTATTTTTTTTAATTTGTTAATTTTTTTATTTACAAATGGGATAGGAAAAATGTTCGTAAAATGTTTCTAAATTTCCCCCACAAAGAGATTGACATCCGCTCATCGCCCATCGGTGGACTGTTCTCGGCACACATAAGTGGAATACGAGCTTCACTGATATTTAACAAAAAACATTACATATATTATAATATAGAACCCAATAAAATTACTTTTTTTTCTTGTCACCCACAAACATCGATGGCAGCAACCTTTTTCTTAAATTATTAAGGAAAACGAAAGTTTGTTTAATAATTGGATCGTCTATAATTCAATGACGATGACGACTTCTAACGAAATTGATTTTTTTTCTTCTAATGCAGCTGGCAATACAGAGACAGTTGAATTTATGTCATGAGCAAAAGCTGTAGTGCTGTTACACATTTGGCACTACCCAGGGGGCACGTGTAGCTAGAAGAATGGCTACGGACTCGAGTAACACTACCCCACAGCGCTCTACGATTCTATTAGATCGAGATTACGGTATAAAATGGATTCCGAACTACTACACACATCAGTGGCACAACCGGTACTCGAACCGGAAACCTGTGGTACCAGGCCATCAAGCTCCTCGGTAAAATCAGGTCCCGCTAATCTTAAACTATTCTACATACTTTGTTGCCTGTTCGTTGATTTCACCTGGTACTTTGAGATGTATGCTCGCCCACGATGTTGTGCCCACGAGGTCTAAGCAGACCGGGACCTACGGCTTAAAGTGGATTCCGAACCACAACACACATCCATGGCACCGCCGGGACTACCGAGCGCCTGAACACTAGCTACACGGCCATGAGGCCCCGCTAACGAAACTGAGGTAGTTATTATAGTTTTAATCCCATTCGAGAAACAAGAAAAAAAAAAACATCGTTACGTTTCTCTTCAACAAGATTTAGAACAAAACAAATTTAAACGAAAAAAAAGATAAAAGGGGATGAAGAAATCAACATCGACGCGTTGCTATAGCAACCGTCAATCCACAGTTTCTTGAAAGACAACGACAGCGCATCACTTGAATGATCGCCAGTCAGTCCTAACGATAGCAGTCAGCTTATCTGCTTTTATTGGGCAGATAAGGACCCTCATCTGGCGCATTTATTTGCTTTCCACTCTAATGAAGCACTTCTTGAACGAACATCGGTTGTGACACGACTGTCAATAAACACTCGATAAGCATGGCGCGCTCCGGGCGGGAAAAAAAAACAATTTATCTTTCTTTTCTTTTTATATTTTTAAAGCAAAATTACGTAAAATGGATAAAATGAGAATTTTTCTCAATTTTTTTTTGTAATAACATTCAAAGCAAAAATAAATAAATAAAAAAAGAAGATTCCGGGGAGGTGTACTTTGTCCGCATCTAAATTCTGTGTCCTATTCGGCGAAAAATTGCGTCATCGTCTGTTGTGACGCACCCCTCCGCGGAACGAGCGTTCGGAAAAAAAAAAAGAACGTTCCGAACGATCGAAAACCGCTTCGATTTGGAGGAAATTCCGACCGTGAATCATTCCTCGCAAAAGAGTAACGTAAGACCCGCGGTTGCCAGTATTTTAAGAATAGTTCACTGGAAAAATTAAAATACATAAATAAATCCATGAATCATGACCGACTATGAACCTCACAAAAGCGTACAGTAAGACCAGTGCTCGTCATTATTTTAAGAATGGTTCACTAGAAAAATTAAAATACATAAATATAATAAATAAATGAAGGATAATAAAAATAAACTACGTTTCAATTTGGTAAGATTAAAATATTTCAGTAAAATTAAAAAACAAAAAACAAAAAAAACTGGGATTTATAATTTTTCAACAGAGACTTTTCAGGCAATGTATCGTATGTTTTTGATGAAATTATTTCTCTAATTTTCAGAATATATATATATATATATATATATATTCTACTTAAAGTGAATTCCGAACTCCCACTGGTATTCGAACTCGAGACCTGTAGTACCGAACACTAGCCACTCGGCCATCAGGTCCCTTTGTATACATTTGACATACTTATTTCCAAAATATAAATATGTATATTTTGGAAATAAGTATGTCAAATGTATACAAAGGGGCCTGATGACAGAGTGGCTAGCGCTCTGGTGCCCGGTACTACAGGTTTCGGGTTCGAGTACCAGTGATGCCATGGATGTTTGTGGTAGTTCGAAATTCACTTTAAGCTGTAGGTCCCAGTCTGTTTAGCCCTCTTGTACACAAGATGACCGTAGAGCGACAAACCAAACCAAATGTATACAAAATAATAATTATATTATGGACAACAATCTTTTATGTTTTTATTTAAACATTAAATAATTTAGTATTTCATATTGATCCTGTAAAACAGTAAACAGTCTCTCGATGAATGTAAAAAAAAGTTTTTAGAAATTAAGCTACAAAAAAAAAAAAAAAAAAAAAAAAAAAAATTTAATATACGATTTCCAAAATGAGTAAGAATGAAACTCTCAAAATTTCAAGTTATATATTTATTTTTAAATCTGATATAGACTCTATATTTAAAAGAATAAATGGTAGAAACAATGAGTTTCAATCTTTTTTTTTTTTTTTTGAGAACCTATTATGAAAACAGAAACACTTTCACTATTCTTTCACTAAAACAAGGACAAAACATTAAATTACTCATCAAAATTATGCCATGAAAGGAGGGTTTTTTACCCGTTTCATTCGAAAAAAGGAACAATAGAACGAAAACTAAACACTCACCGTGGAATGTTGTCATTGGAAAAAGAAGCGCGAAGTAATCCCAAAATAAGTATGAAATAACAAACTTCAACTTATTTATTTTTTTTTAAACCTGATATTGGCTCTACATTTAAAAACTAAATGGTAGAGATACTGAGTTACAATTCGTTTTTTCTTGAGAACATCTATTATTAAAGGAGAAACACTTTCACTATTTTTTTTAACTAAAACAGGGTCAAAACATTCGATTCGAACGGAACACATCAAAATTATTATATAAAAGGGCGATTTTAAAAAAGGAACAATAGAACGAAAGCGTAACACTCACCGTGGAATGTTTAACTTTTAATATAATTTTGTCTCTGAGAAAAAAAAATATTTTTAGGAAGAGATTTTTCTTGAGAACCTATTACTAAAACACAAACATTCCACTTTTTTTTAAAACTAAAACCAGGTCAAAACATTGATTAGTACAACGGAACACATCATAATTATTTCATTCGAAAAGGAACAATAGAACGAAAAAGCGAAAACACTCACCGTGGAATGTCGTCAGTGGAAAAAGAATCCTCGAAGTAATCCGAACGAATGCACGGCAAATAATGCGCGTAAAAGTTGTAACACCTGTTGAGCGCCGCGCTTGCGCCCCCAGAGACCTCTGGCGGAAGGAACCGCGCATGACGTCGGCGCGGAGGAATGCGCGTCATACGCCCTCTTCGCTTTTGGAATTCTCCGCCCGTTTTGAGGGATGCAGGATTAAGAGGGATGTGTAAGATGCCCCTAAAAACACCCTCAAAGGAATTGAATGATAAGTGCGTTGAAAAATTGGAATGCATGGAAAGGGAGATTAGCATAAACTAACTTATTCGGTTCAATTAGATTTCTTACAGTTACTACTGTGTCCAAAAAGTAAGACCCATTTTCAATTTAAAATTCCCGGGGCTTATGGAATTTCAAATTTTTTTTCTTTTCTAGGTTGCTGTCACTGTCCTTGACATATGTGGGAAATTGGACGTCGAAATATTCATGAATGTTTCAGTTACGCTTGGCTTTTTCAGACGCTAAAACTGATTCCGGCGATTTTGGAAATGTCTGAATGAATTGAGCAAAGAACGTGCATTCAATTTTGTTTGCGGAAGTGTATAGAATGTTGCAGAAGGCACTCGGTGAGCCTTCCTATATAGGAAAAAAAATGTTTACAATTGGTGTAAACAGTTCAAAGAACGCAGAGAACGCGTTGAAGACGAAGAGCCCTCGGGTCGACCCTCCACCTCAACCGACGAAGCTCACGTCCAAAAAAGTAAAGGTTTGACGCTTACAAATCGTCGATTTACAATTAGAGACCTTGCTGAGGACGTTGGAATTTCAAAAGGATCGCTGCTTTCCATTTTGGGCCTCAAACGCTTCAATCTCGATGGATACCGAAAACACTGAATGCGTCAGCTCACACTGCATTGATTCTTCGTGACTTTTTCGTCAAAAATGAAACCCATAGCGTTCCACCACCACCGTATTTACACCGTGCGACTTCTGGCTATTCCCTAAACTCAAAAGACCCCTCCGGGGACACCGTTCTGAGTCGATTGAAGAAATTCAAACACGTGAGTCGCCGCTCGCTTTGAAGGTCATCCCTGCCGATGACTTTTTAGCATGCATTGAGGATTGGAAAAACAGTTGGCATAAGTGCATTGTGTCCGGAGGGGATTACTTTGAAGGCGATAAAATGAATTTGGAAGAATAAATAAAGAGATTTTGAAAAAAAAAAAATAATTGGTGTCACTTTGTGGGCACAGTAGTATCATTATTATTATTATTTTTTGGGGAAAAAAATTCATGAAAATCTTTCATAATTTTCTTGAAATTCATTTTTCTTTTTTATCGTTTTGTTGCAAAAACTAAATTCAGCTACAACAATTTATTATTATTAATATTATTATTTTTTAAATTATTTGGTCATGTTGATTTCAATGACAGCTATTCATTAATCTTAATTTACAAACTTTAACTGCGTGTCATTATTATGATTGTGAATG
The DNA here is from genome assembly GCA_021605075.1 of Caerostris darwini. Classification (NCBI taxonomy): domain Eukaryota; kingdom Metazoa; phylum Arthropoda; class Arachnida; order Araneae; family Araneidae; genus Caerostris; species Caerostris darwini. The sequence continues at coordinate 77,583 of BPLQ01006587.1, read as the reverse complement.
TGCGCTAGTGATTTTTCTATAACAACATGAGCATTCATTATTTCGTAAGTCTGGAAAAACCTTTACAAGAATCTCAATTTATCATCTTAAATGTTTAAGTCAAAGAACTCTTTCAGGGAATCTAATAGGATTTGAATCAGCTTTCTTTTTTAACTCTGCAATTGCAAATTAATTTTTATACTAATTTTTGCTTTTAATTTATTAATGTCTGAGTGATTTATCCTATATTACAAGATTAAAACAACAGTAGTGAATAATAATATATGCAACTTTCATTTCATAATCGTTTCATTTTAATTTTATTTGAAATTTTTTCCCCTTTTAAATAACGTTTTTGACAAGATCTCCTCGTGACATCAATGTGGCCTCTTCGACAGCTTTCGCTTTCTATCTTGCATTAACATGATGATGTCCTGATGAGATGATTGAGATGCGCCCAGAATTTCGCTCATAACACACACACAAATTTGAGTGTCCTTTTATAAGGCAATAGTAGGCAATATAGGTTTATAGTAGGCAATATAATATTCTAATATCTATTTCGGAAAATATCTCTGAAATATATATCAATTTGCCTGTTTGCATTCAATAATTTTCACTTCGTAAAAAATTATATTCGTCTGAATGCAATACATATAATTACTCTCTCTTATGAACTCTAGATCAGCATAAGGTATGACGCAGTCACAAAAGTGCATGAGGATTTGGGTTTGGTTTGTCGCTCTACAGTCAGTTTGTGTACACTTTAGGTTATTTAGACTGGGACCTACAGTTTAACGTTGATTTCGAACCACTCACAAACTTCCATGCCACCGCCGAGATTCGAACCTGAAGCCTGTGGTATTGACGGCCAGAAAAGTGCCTGAGGAAGACAGATGCACAATTTTTTGTGCTACGCTGCGCTTACAATACGCCCATGTCAACAACTGAGGCGCTCCAATTTGCTTGCAACTGTTCATGGCCATCAAAAGAAAGGACATATTTCTCTCTCGATTGATTTGGGCGCGACCTGCATCCATGAAATGATATTTAAATTAAGTTTTGAGAACATAAATGAGAATTTGTGAGGAGAAATATTTTGTTTGTATTTAGTTTTATATTCCAAATTTTGATTTAAATAATTTAATTAATAGTTGAGTATGCTTATTATATGTTTAACATAATAATTTTCCACCTCCCCGTGGTGCACCTGGTAACGCTTTTTAGTGGCTAAAAGATCTGCAACTTAGCATTATTGTTAGATTAATGAACTCTGTTTCAGCATGTTTTGTTGTATTATTTTGTTGTTGTTGTATGTTTTTTTTCGGTGTTCTTTTTTTGCTGTAACTGTTCATAATCTGCCATTGGAAATAAAAAAACCATAATAATTTTTAACATTCAGCTCGAAAAAGAACTAATAATTCATAATTGTAGCTATCAAAGAAACTTTTTTGGGCTTAACACAAATGTATTTTAACCAGCAAGAATCAAGTCAATTATTTAAGTGTCCAAATTAGTAACCCTAATCACTACTTTAGTCCTACACAGAATCTTTGTTTAATAGATATATATATAATTACCCGAGAATTCTAAAACTAAGAAAACTGGTATTTATCCTCAACCCGAATTTCATTAAAATCGAAAAGGGTGTATCAAAAATGTTCTAAACATTTGTTTATTTTATCATGACCTCTTTTTAAAGAAATTCTTTTTTATTTCAGAAACCTTGCTCCTATAAAATCTTGCTAAAACAATTGAATTTTTTTTTCAAGGAAAAAAAAAAAAAAAACGAAATTTTTAAATTTTTTAAATATAAACACGAAGTATTTATTCCATGTTAACTAGATATAGAATAAAATTAATAATAAAAAAAATCATTTCAAACATTTTTACTTATTTATTTTTTTGAACAATTATTACTTTTTTTTCCCCTTATTAATCGTCAAGTATTACAATCATTACGCAAAAAAAAAAAAAAAAAAAAAAAAAAAAAAAAAAAAAAAAAATACGTAATATCAAAATATTAATTATAAATGAAATAAATTAAAAAAAAAAAAAAAATCGAAATACAATATACAACACAATGTACAATATCACAATACGTCTCTAAATCTTACGCAAATAATCTAAATTACGAAATATCAAAATATTTAATATAGAGAAGATTAATAGTCAAACATGGAGACGATAATTTTATTTAGACAGTTGTTTTATAAGAAATTTTAAAGTAATAGCAATAGAAGAAAGGGATCAACTTTTAGAAATAAAAAAAAAAAAAAAAACTTTCATTTCGCCGGCATTGCCAAAATTAGCTTTAAAAAAAATGCAACCCTCAATATCACTAAAAAAGCCCAGAAATAGACCGAGTTGTATAAGATGTCTTTGTCAACGACTGTTGCTGTTTAACCATGACGTCAAATTCAATCATTCCCGAAAAATTTATAACCGAAGGAATAGAGTGCCATCTATCGGTGGAAAAACGTAATAGAAACAGAGTTCATTCAAACTTAATATACTTACAAAATACTAAAGCTAAGTATTTTGTAGCCTACATTTCACAATTTTTTTTTTATTATTAATATAATAGTTTTAGTCTTTCAACACGCACGTATCTTAATTTCCGTGTTATAAAGCGTGTTATAAAGTGCAACGACCAGAGAATCATTTCTACAGCAGGGCGAGACGAGAGTTTCCAACCCAACATTGGCTTCATCATTCCAACAAAGGAATGGTGGAGCATCACACAAACTTATTAATTTTATAGCCTAATAGCCGAGTGTCTAGCGCTCTGGAGCTCGGTACCACAGGTTTCGGGTCGAGACCCTGGGGTGCCATGGATATTTGTAGTGGTTCGGAATCCACTTTAAACCGTACTTCTCGGTCTCAAATGATAGTATAGCGTCACGGAGCCCAATGAGACTTCTCACTGTAAAGGGGCAACTCAGCTTTAGGCACAGTGGTGTGGTGTGGTAGTAGTAGAACTTATTATTCATTTAATTTAGCATTTATTTCGACTTACAATCCATGTAAAAATTTAAAGAACGTAATTTAGACATATTCTTGCAACCTCTTATTGTGACATGTTTTTATTTTTGGCCAAGTTTTGCTTTATCATCAATGATTTTTTTCTTAACCTTTATAGTTTTTATTTCTTAAATTAAATTTCTATTAAAAACTTTTTTTTTGCTTATAGTAGCATATTGAGATTATACGGCTTATAGCAGTATGCTATGAATCTTCTAAATACAAGAAATAATTATAATGTGCACAATATTTGTAGATCCATCTGGTCAAATCAAAACCGTTGCATGCATACTATATAAACCATATATGTAAATGTACATATATATATAATTTTTTGAAAGTGATCCTCGGCCTCCACTAATGTGATGTTCCATAAGCAAGGGCTGTACCGCTGTTGCTCAGGGGACACGTGTAACTTGAAGATATGCTATGGACGCGAGTTACACTACCCCAGCAACGCTCTAGGATCATATTAGACTGGTTTTAAAGTGGATTCCGAACCACTACAAACATCCAAGGCAGGATTCGAACCCGAAATCTATGGCACCGAGCGCCATCAGGCCCATCCCCACTAATATATACATCACGAAAAGTTCGCGTGGGAAGGAGAGTTCCCGGGGTAACTAATTACTCCATTCATACACTTTCAAGCTATAAATAGTAATTTATTTAAAAAATTAAATTCCTTTGTCTTCTAAAAAAGGCTGACATTATTTTATGGACGAATAACAACACTCCGGTTTAGAAGCACAGAAGAAAGAGGGTTTTAGCCGCATTCATACCAAGGCGTTGAGTTCTTACTCTTTGGATTGTTGGACACTTCACAGCCTAATGCCTTGATGTGAATGCGACTTTACAAAAAGAGATATCCCAGATAGGTGTAGGGGGAAGTTTCGAGGAAGTGCCTAGTAAGTTGGAAAATACCCAGTAGGCAGCCTGCTTTTGATGTAAGACACTTTACACATGTTGTCTGTCACGTTATGTCTGCGCTACTTTGCTTAGTCTGTCACTCGTTACTGTTTCTGAAAGCAGTGACTACAAAATAAGCTGACAGCATATTTCATCTGCTGACGTTACAAAGCGGACATAGAAATCATTTTCAACCCAAAATTAAAATTTTGTGAGTGGCGTAACACGTTTATTTATACATTTATTCATTTTTTTGTTCTAATGCAGCTGGCAAACACTTAGACAATTATCTTGGATACCTCAAGGCAAGCGCTGCACCGACGTTATTCACTTAGCACTACACAGGAGATATGTGGAGTTTGAAGATGAGCTGCTGACGCGGAGTAACACTACCCCCGCACGGTCTACGATCCGATTAGACTGGGACCTACGGCTTTAAAGTGGATTCCGAATCACTCCAAACATCCATTGCACTGCCGAAACAAGAACCCGAAACCAACCCGTTTATCTAACCCGTTCTTAGTTTCTTTCATATTCAAAATCAATAATTTTTTAAATCTCTATAGCTAGAGTTGATGCGCGTTTTAAACTTGCAGGTGGTAAACCCAAGATAATGATTAAAGGCTCGTTCCCACCGAGGCATGAGGCGTTTCCACGGAACCTCAGAAATCGCTTCACGCCCAGTGAAGTTCCAGTTCCTTCTACTAGATGGCAGATCTACTATTGGCTCAATCCAAGTCACATGACGCGGCAAGCATTCGAGAGTTGAAAGTTGGGCAACTAGGAGCGGTGGATTTCAACCGGTTTCAGGCGAAAGCTGTGAGGCTAGTGACTTTTCAACGCCTCACGCCTCGGTAGGAACGAGCCTTAAGTTTCAGAAACCAATAGAGACGAATGTTATTAGTGCATCAGTTTATTTTATACATATTTTTAGTACAACAAAAAACAAACGGTGCTTATTAAGAGGCAACCTGTTTCCCTTTGCACTTGTAGAGCTTCTTGATGCGCACGGCATCGTTCTTGGCGAGGTTCGTCTTTTGGCGGGTGGAATCGAGGAGCCTTCCGTCCTTGGCGACCATCGTGATGAACTTTCCCTTCTCTCTAGAGAAGGTGTACGATCCGTACAGCATGATCGAGTTGTAGTCGAACGGCGTCAGCAGCTGGTTCCGTTCTGGTTTCAGTTTAAAGAACTGAGACTCTGTGCCTGAAAAGAGAGACGGTAAGAAAAATCGTGAAACGATGCATAGTAATATAATAGAGCACGTATTGGGGTTTCCAGTCTAGGGCAAACATAATCCTCAAGTGATTATACACCTCATGTGTGTACTATTAGTTCGCACTCTGCCTATATATATATCCTGTTCAAATATTCAATCGTTCATAAAATACTTCTTGTTCATCCACTCGAGGTCAAATAAATTTTTTTTTACTCATAGTGGATGACACTGGATGTTAATACAGTTTTTCCAACTAGATATTAGTTAGTATATTAGTTATGTTTTGTAGAACAAAAATAGAGAAAGTAAAAAGATCGTCAGTCCTTTGAAAAAAGGAAGAAAAAAAAATATTTAATCAAAGTAGAAAAGAAGATTGATGTATAATATATATTTCTTTCAATTTGACTCGGACCGGCAAATTAAAATTTATCCGCGGGCCGGATAGAAACTTCCGGAGGGCCGGAGTTGGCCCGCTGGCCGTAGTTTGCCCATTCCTGGTCTAGATAATTCTAGACAGCTGAGTTCAAGATGTAGACAAGAGCAGGAACAGTGTGAGCAGCTCACCTTCCTTGATGTTCTCCCAGTGGATGGTGATCCAGTCGTCCCTGTCCGACCTGCTGTGCTCGTGGTAGAAGCCGACGGCGTGGCCCAGCTCGTGCAACATGGTGCCCAGGTGGTTGCACCCTTTCCCCAGGGAGAGGGGCTGGGCTCCCCCCTCCGCCTTCTTCCTTCCCACGTACGAGTAGCACCTGCCCCGAAAGGAGGCATATTCAGAAAAATTTAACATGGGTCTAGAGATGTACAAAGTCAGCCACCATTTCACAAATTGACAACAGATTGGCTGAAAAAAGCTTGAAAGCGAAGCAAAAGCGTCTCAATTGTTCTCAATTGCATTTGGAGTAAATTGTAAAGTTGGTGTCATGTTGCGAGATACCTGAAATCTAAAGTACACAGTCCAGTCACATTAATGTGCCCCCTGTCAAAAGCCAGAATATACACTCTTGTATGTTTTGGTTTTAAGTGGAGTGTGGAATGTGATATTAAGTGGAATTCTTTATATGCACTCCAGTGCAATGTGCTGCCACCTGCCTTTTGAGATAGGTTATTTCACGTTGACGTCGGAAGTAGGTGGGGGTCACATTAATGTGACTGGACTGCGTATGCATTTAATCCGCATACTTCATCTGATTCGAAGGTTAAATGGAAGGTTAATTCAAGGTTAATTCGAAGTGAAAGCAAATGAACGAAATTCTTTCAAAGGGTGCTCATTTAATGCGTTGTCAGGGAAATAAATTACAAATCTCAACCTGCAAGGTTACGAAAGCTTTGCAAAGGAGACACCATTAAACAAATTATCAAGGGCGCCTATAGGATTTCTCGTGCAACAAAGAAATAAGCTTTACGTACGCTCTTTCATTCTTATTGTGAATGAATCCGAAGGGGAAGATGAACCGAGGGTAGCGGATTTAAGCAATGAAACAAGGACCAGCGCAGGCCGGCGTCATCCACCGATTGGTTTGGTTTGTCGCTCTACGGTCATCTTGTGCACACTTTAGGCTAAACAGATCGGGACCTACAGTTTAAAGTGGATTCCGAACCACCAACAAACATCCATTCCAACATCCATGTGGACTCAAACATCCATCCCGCCAGGATTCGAACCTGACGAACCTGAAGCCTTCGCTACCAATGGCCAGAGCTCTAGCCAATTGGCCATCAGACCGCTGTCATCCACCGAAGACGACCCTAAGGCCATAAAGAGATCACTGACAGCCCGTGTCGTGGTTCTATTGACTCTCTCTTGTTCCGAAATCTAGTTTAATTTCGAATTTGTTGTTTTGTACATTGATGGATCTTGTGTTAAATTTATGTATACCACGAACAGCCCAATGTATGTTTTAGTTAAGCTGCTCAAAGTATGTTCCATGACCGTTGAATCAACCTGCATATGCATAATCTCATCGACGACAGAACATGCGTTTTTCGGACTGTCAACAAATGCTTTTACCGATTATGTCATGTAATAACTGATCGTTAAAAATATTTCAAACTCAATCATCTCAGAAAATTATTGAAATGCAGGTCGTACTATTTTTCCCAGTTATCATCCTAGTCCTAAACTTAAATTTCAATCAAATGGAGGACTCGAGTCTCTCTTTGTGAGTTTGACCTATTTCTTCGGACGCTTTGTTTCAGTGCTTCGAACAGCATGCTACTAAATCATTCATATAACTTGTGTTCTCTTGTGCCATGCGTTCCTATGTGTCATGTGCCATGACAGATTTAATTTTTTTAAACATGCATGCCAGACTTTGTTTCCAGATTAAAATGATTTAAAATATTCTGTAATATTTTAAAATAATTTATAAATATTCTGTAATATTAATTGCTTTAAAAGTTATTCCTACGTTTTGAAATTTTTATTTTAAATTGTATGAGTTTGCAATGAAAGCATTTTCACAAAATGTAATAATAATATGCACAAGAAACATCTGCACATCTGGCTTATGCGTCGTATCTCGAGAATTACGCCGAATTTTTTTTTGCACGTCGAGTTCTTCGATGACAGTTGTTTAGTATAAAAATCCAGCCCCACAGTTGTGTGGAGAGAAAAGGGCCTCACCCCTGTCCCGGGAAGATGTGCAGGTAGACGGGCTCCTTGGTTCGCGGCACAAAGCGGACGCACGTCTTGTTGCCGTACTTCCACATGGCTCGCTGCAGCAGGCTCAGGGCTGCAACAAAAGAAACGGGGCTTTGCTTTTAAAGGAGACATTTCCAACAAGAAACCTGTTTGGGCTTATACCAGCTTAGGAATTTTTGTTTTTTGTTTTTTATTGTAGTTGAAAATTGGTGAGGTTTGTGTTCCACATGCAATTCTATAACTGATTGTACTGGCAACTTGCAACTGGCGTACCGATTACGGAGTACCCATGGGGATAGACCCCTTAATCTCCTCATCTTAATTCACAGATAAAGTTAACAATTTTAATAAGCTGCTTAGATGTTAGTATATGGTAAAAAAAAACAAGATAACATTTGTAAAATTAAATAAATGGTACTCTAAAAAATTAAAAATACTAAAAATGAATAAAAGTTAGATACAAAATAAAAATAAAAATAAAAATAAAAATGTAATGTAATTTTGTAATGTAAATGCAATTTTAGTGATAAAGGTATGCTGAACGGTGGGTGCCCGTAATGATGAATCTGTAAAACAAGTGGTGATTAAGAAAGTCTTCCTACAGTGATTCGAATCCATATCACAGGATTTAGAATCGCCACACTAATAAACATACATCAAAAGTAACTTCACTATGCCGGGAATTGAATCCGGACCGCCTGGTTGAAAGCCAGGATTCCTAACCACTAGACTATACGTGAGTTAACTAATTACATGGAACAGTAAATATCCAGTTTAAAGCTGTCGAATCGATGACTTACTTGGATTCAAGCGAGTCAGACGCGAACAACTTCTAAATGAATAAAGCTCAATAGCTAGCATGATTTTTTTTTTTTTTTTTTTTTTTTGTCCTCTAATTTTCTTTTGGTGTTATGTATTTTGAAATTTTAATTATTAAAAATTAAAATTAGTTTTATTGCAACATAAATTAATTTATACCACTATGACGCCACTCTCTTTGAATTCGTCTATCTTGGCCGCTTGCCAGTTTTCCACACATTCGGTGGTCGAACAGAACAGTCCATCGAAAGTTGAACGAATCGAACTCGTTATACCAGCACAAGTCCAAGTAGTGAATAACAGCTCGCGACTGTCTACTATTAAATTCTTTTGATTTATTAAGAAAAACGAAATAAGCAGTAATTTTGTGTTGATGAATAACAACAAGTTGACTGAGAAACATGAATACACACACACAAATATATATATATATATATATATATATATATATATATATATATATATATATATATATATATACATATACACAGGGTGATATAATTCAAGTCCCCCTTTCAAAATGCTGTAAAAAAAGAAACACTCATCATAATAAGTTCAAATTTGAACTAATGATACTTGAAGAAGGCGGAAACGGTATGGCATCAAAAAAAAGTTCCACCGATTTTTTGCATCCAATTTGGTAAGACCTTGCCGTGGTGGATGGGCTTCCTACTACCAGTGTCACAACTGTTGTAGGACTTGGAAGTCATTTATCTGTCGAAAATCCGAAACAATCATGCACATTAAAACACTACAGTTAGTTTAACGTGCAACTCATGCCAAATACGTTAAAATTTTGATATCACTGCAGCCGAATTCACTTTCTTTATGCCACTTACAGAGCCATCTATTAATACACTTTGGAATTTTTTGATGCCGTACAGTTTCCCCCTGCTTCGAGTATGTTCAGTCCACATTTTAACTCATTTTGAAGAGTGGTTCTTTTTGTACAACATTTTGAAAGGGGGACTTGAATTATATCACCCTATATATATATATAATGTGTGTGGCGATGGTTTCTCTATTATAGTCTTAAATAAATAAGGAATAAAATTTTATATTGAAGTGTTTTCTCATTCGACGAAACATAAGGGGAGATGTGTTTCCTCTCATTCAAGAGTTTGATATTCGCAGATTCAACTCTTTCCGAGTTCCCATAATGCGTGTTAGAAAAAAAGTAAAATATTTCATAACTTTTTGCATTTAACGTAGTTTATAAACTATATCGGCGCGAAATATCATTCTTCTTTGAAATTAAGCCCAATATCTAACAGGGTGTGGTAAAGTTTGCTATCTCATATATGCTGTTTTAAAAGAAGGTTTGCCTTTATTAGGAATGCATAAAAAAATTACTAAGGAAAAAATATTAATTCTAATACAAATATTTTATGTATGAAAATGTTCATATAGTATTTAGAAAAAAGTAAGGTTTATGTAGCGGAAGTTGAAATTTGTTATTTCATTTTAAATTAAATTATTAAACTAAAACAGAAAAAAATGGTAAGGGACGACGAAATATTCAGAATGATATGACAAAAAAAAATGACTTAGCAAGATAAGTTGAAGAGAATATAAAGTGTGATAAAAGTGATAAATACAAACATTTGTTATTTATCTACAATACTACTGTGCAAAAAAGGTAAGACCAATATTCAATTTAAAAATCACGGGGTGTATGGAATTCCAATTTTTTTCTTCTTTTTCAGGTTACTGGCACTGTCCTTGACCTCTGTGTAAAACTTGACGTCAAAATATTCATGAGTGTTTGAGTGACGCTGGGCTTTGTGAGACTCCGGGGGCACCGTTTTGAGTCTACTGAAGAGATTCAACGTGAATAGCCGCGACCTTTGAAGGCCATCCCGGCCGATGACTTTTTAGCATGCATTGAGGATTGGAAAAAACAGTTCGCCTAAGTGCATTGTCTCCGGAGGGGATTCCTTTGAAGGCGATGAAATAAAGTTGGAAGAAGAAATAAAGAGTTTTTGAAAAAATATTAATTGATCATATTTTTTGGATACAGTAGTATTACGAATGCATAAGAGTATTAGTAAAAAACAAATATTAATTCCTAATACAAATACTTTACTTTAAAAAAAAATTCGTATAGTATTTAGAAAAAAGTAAGGTTTATGTAGAGGAAGTTGAAATTTGTTATTTCACTTAAAATTTAAGTACTAAATTGAAATAGAAAAAAACAATTATAAGGGAAGACGAAATATTCATAATGATCTGACGAGCTGAAAAAATGACTTTACAAGAAAATAACATAAAGTTTGATAAAAGTGGACTCGACAAATGATAAAGGAAAACATTTGTTATTTATGTAAAATACTTGATAATTAACAAATATTAATAATGATAATTTATAATAATTATATTTTTGATGCATTATTAAAAAGGGCTTCACGAAGGCAAAAATCACTCACAGACAGTCGAAGACAGGCCATTGTCCAGCTCGTAAGGAATGACGCCCGCCGGCCACAGTTTCTCCTCGCCCACGATGGCATTGCGATCCTGAAAATAACAACAAAATATGTTTCTGTCACAAAAAAGCCAGCCATCCTAGAAATATCACCTCACTGTCCATTCCCAGACAGCGTGCGTTTTTCGCCCCGTATTTATCAGCACGAGGAAAAGATGCATTGTGCAAGACCTTCTCGCAGCCAAGGACTTCTCCTTTATCGACTGCAAACAGCAGTTGAAAAACAGCCATAAATTGATTAGCACAGCTCACTTCAGAAGGAAGTGAAGCAGATGTTTCGTTGCAGTGGAAAATATAAATCTTGGCCATTTTTCTGTCGGCGCTCTTTGCTAAAGTCATGAATCTAATACTTTAAAACTTTTAGAAGATTTTTTTTCCTGTTCATCACAGGAATTTTTTTCAGGAAATACAGTTTAATGAATGAAAGGATTTTTGTATATATATTGTAGGGTTTTTCAAAATAAATAGTTGTACTAATGGAACATGTTAGTTGCGAAATTACGCACCTACTTACTTAATATTCAATATGTGGAAAATATATGTATTGTTCAAATGCAGCTGGCAAACACTTAGACAATTATCTTGGATACCTCAAGGCAAGCGCTGCACCGACGTTATTCACTTAGCACTACCCAGGAGATATGTGGAGCTTGAAGATGAGCTGCGGACGCGGAGTAAAACTACCCCCGCAACGCTCTACTATTCTGCTAGACCAGGACCTACAGTTTAAAGTGGATTACGAACCACTCACAAACATCCATAGTATCGCCGGGACTTCAACCCGAAACCTGTGGTATCGTGCGTCAGAGCGCTAGCCATTCGGTCAATCAGGCTCAAAATAAGTAGTTGTACTAATGGAACATGTTAGTTGCGAAATTACGCACCCACTTACTTAATATTCAATATGTGGAAAATATAGACGCAGAAATTAAAATTTTATGTGACATGGAAATATTATGGACGTAAAAAAAAATTAAAAATTGAATATTAACTCAAACTGTTGTACTTCTTTAACGAGTTAAAGGAATGAGCCCCCGTCCCCATTTGAATACATAAGCCAAGAACTCCGCTCGAAAACACTTTTCTGAGTGTTTCAGGGTGACGTCGAAAACGAAACCTCCCCCTCTACCCTTACAAAGCAAACTCCAGGTGTCTACCTAAATCCTTCGACACGGGACCTAATACAAGTCTTTTATTTATTTATTTGTTTTATTTGATTTATTATTTATTTATTTATTGATTGACCGAAATTGATTTTGTGCAGAGCGAACAACTAGAATAATTACTACGAATACTAGCGAATTTTATTTCTCCTACAGCTGGCTAATGTTGTCGCGTGCTTTACGTTTTTCGTCCACTTCCGCATTCACGTGCTTTGCGCTTTACAGGAACTTTAGATGCACGGAAATTTCTGGTCTCAAAATGCTGGCAAAGATGAAATAAGGCACGTTTGAAGAATGATTACACAATTACCCCTGATGTTTCATTGTTTTAAGGATAAATGAATACTAAGATTTTAAAAAAAGGAATAATTATTGGATTTTAGGGAGTTATAGAATAGTTAAATAAAGTTATTATTTATTTACTCCGAATTTCTTTCAAATTATTTCATAACTTTATGAATGTTTTTTTTTGTTTGTTCTAATGCAGCTGTCAAACACTTAGATAGTAGTCTTGGATGCCTTGGATGCACCACCGTTACTCACATAGCACTATCCTTCTAACTAAATTGGGGCATGTGTGATTCATTTCAAATTCTAAAAGCTCGTGTGCACAACCATACTTCATTTGAAATGTTAGAGACTATGAGAATTTAGAAATGAATGTAAAATTAGAAACAGCCAAGTCTCGTTATGATTTAACCATGAATTGTAATTTATAATACTTACAACTAAATATTTTACTTAAAGAGCCAAATGTGCATCATAAAGTTATTTATATTCTGAAGTTATAATATACATTTTTCGTTTACTATGATATAATAAAGAATTTTTATGATACAAAATCAATTATAATAAAATCAGTATTATAATAAACCATAAAACATTACTTATGGTTTATTTCTGAGAGAATCTGGCAGAGAGGAGGGGGTGATGAAATTAACGATTTAATATTAATAAAAGTTATCATTAAAATTAAATGAAGCGTGCGCCTTACTTCCGGATCGACTCCGAGGATGTCTCCTTCGAACAAATCAGGATTTTCTAGACCAGAATCGTTCCAAACGAGCTCTGAAGAAGAAGAAAATGACAGGAATATTGACAATTCTTTGAAAATAAGTAACATTCATCATCTTATTCTGAACATCAAATGACATCAACAAGTATAATTAATGTGTTTATTACATAAATTCTAATTCTTGGATGGCGCTGTTGTCATTTATAGACATTGTTCTTATTTTTACAGCTGTTGAGCTTGTCAAATCTCGTTTTGATCAATAAATAACAATCAGATAAAAATTATTATTATTATTCTCAACAGTTATGCAATAGTTAAAGTATTATTATATTATTCCGAATGTCACAGAGCAAATTTATTTATTAACAATATATTTGTTTTCTTTAAAGAAATGCATGATACATTATTCTAGGACTCATTATTTAAATGTTTTTTTTAATTATTGTGATAGTAAAGAAAATAAAAGTTTACCGTTAATTACCGTATTTAGTAATTGTAATCCATGCATAATCAATGTTCTTAATATAATGCACTTTAAATTTAAATAAACTTAATATAATGTACTTTAAATTTTAGCATCATACAAAATGAAAGAGTTTAGACACTTTTGAATTCAGATACATACCTGTCTAATCAATGCAGATATTTTTGATTATTTTGGTAGAGATGAGCACATATCAATTAGTTAAATAGGTAAAAAAATTACATTATTATGTGCGGGGTTGTTAAGACATCAAAGCAACCTTTTAATTTTTTTCTCACCAGAACATGATTTGTGATGTATAGAAGGTGAAAAATGTCGCTAAAACGGTACAATCTACTGTGTTTTATTGGTAGGTACCATTTAATCTTTAACTATACATATAGCCTCGTTAATAAATACAAGTTCAAAAAAAATCTGAGAAATTACCCCTTGCACTCGAATTTTTCTTTCATTCGTCTTACCAGCAACTCGAAGCGATTTTAGTGAAAAGATCCTAGTCACATGCAAGTTTGATATATGCATTAAAAGAAACGCACCATTTATAGTGTTATTTGCATTTTCTCCGTAGCGGAGCCCTCGAGCTTGAAGACACATTTTAAATGGCTCCGCTCCGGAGTCCTCGAGTGCAAAGTGTTAAAATATATGATATCCTCAACTGCTATGAAAGTGAAAAATTGTAAAACAAATGATAAAAAGTGTGTTTACTTGCCATCGTCTGCAGCGAAGCACACCGCCCAATACAGCAGCAGTGCAGCCACCAACGGAAAAGTCGCCATTTTCCACATCACTGATGACGATAACATGTTCAGGAAGTAATTTCGATCTGAAGCGCGTCAGGTGTTTCGGACGAGGGTGATTCCCAAGAAATAGCATAGATAACAGAAATATCTTTAAAAATATCTCGTAGCATCACATTTAGAATTTTTTTTAACACAAGTATGTTTAGCTAGCAATTTATAAGGCAGACATCCTCCTGAAAAATGCATTGCGGTTGTGCCAAAATCAAAGATGCATATTGCGAAAAATACGTGGTTAGATGTAATGTTGGTTGGATGTAACGTGGTTAGATGTTGTAAAATAATCGATCCTCCTAAAAGGCAATGAAAAAGATAGCATCAGATATTTAAAAAATTATAATTTTTTTTCTCCTAGTTTGTCATTAGCAATTTAAAATAAAAGCAGAAAGGTATATGTACCTGATGGCTGAGTGACTAGTGACGGCTAGTGTACTATAAATATTCCTATAAATAGTACATTATAAATATTCTTTAAAACTAAATGTCTTCATCAGCCCTACAATGCCATCCTGCGATGCAAATTCAACAATAAAGTCCTGAATTTTTCAATAGGTATCAACGGCTTACAAACCCATCGAAAATTGTCAGGCTATGTTACTATACGTAATTTTACTTTGATACAGAATAAGTTTTATTAGGAAATGAATTAGGGAAATCTTTTTAAAGAAAACTAAGAAATTTAAAAAAAAAAAAATTACAAACAAAATTTCTGAATTGTTCAGCAAAAATGAACCTCAACCAGTTGAAATCCCTGAATAAACTGATAGAAGGTTCAATAAGACGATGATAAAAAAATGAGAATAAATTACCTTGATATTCACCGTAAATAAAATTTAAAAAAATGGCATAATGGATTTGCTATAACATTTGCTATACTATCCACTTTATGTTTAAAAAATTAAATCTTTATCTTTGGTGTTATTATAAACTATAGATACTTAAAACCATATGAATATAGATATGCAAATTCACTTGCAAAAGTGCCGCTACTGCACGCAGCTTAAGTATTGCGATTCAATAACAAAGCATCGGAAACCGAAGTTTTATATTCCTTAACACTCCATAAAATAGGGACACTAAAGGACAATATTACGGTGCAAGGAATTTTTTTACTATTGCAAACTGCTGCAAGTTGATTTTTACGTGTAGCAATTCAGCAATGGTATTCAATAAGTTACCCGCTTTCACGGAGAAGGCATTACTTATCACTTATGGAGCAAAGTCACGCGACATCAGATTAAATTCCGAGATTTTATTTCCCCGTTCTGGTTTTCCAATGCAAATCAGATACCCGAATTACCAATGAATCTTTCCGTTAACTGAAAAAAATATTTACCTCACATTTTATTGGTTTACTTTTGTTTATATCATTCCGCAAGTAGTCAGAACTATAACTATTTATGAAGTTACTTTTCGCTCCATGTCTAACTGAATCTCAAAAACTGGGAACGCTGTTGATATAGCATTGCATCGACGAAGTTATAACAATCGCAAATTGATCCCATAGTGTTTGGAATTCAAACGTAAGTATTAAATTTTGTGATATTAATAATTATTTTATAAAAAACATAAAGATAAACTAACTAAACTTAAACATAACTAAAACTTAATCACTCGGTTGAATGGTTGGATTACTTTGCTGAATGTGAGAAATAATATTCTCTACTGACGAGCGAGGAATTTGTTTGAATCCTCCAGAGTTTTCTGTCTGTTGTATCAAGATGAGTTTCTGATGTGAGTCAACACTGCCTAGTTTTCTCTAACATGGCAGCATTTCGCTTTTCAGTTAAGTATATTGTGTATAACTGAGGATTACTTTGTTAAATAATTGCTTTAATTGTTAAGAAACGAAAGCATTTTCAATACATTAAGCTTTAATCTCGTGTAAACTCGTATCTCATATATCTTTTCGGAACACGAGTTAACTCCTATCTCCTATTTATATCTTTTTGGAACACAAGGTGTTAACTCGTTTCTCATATTTGTATAGTTTCGTATCACTGCGAATTAATTCTTTCGACTATTAATATTTAGTTCTGGACTTAATATTTTGGGCTATAAATATTAAGTCCAGAATAATTCATAAGTCGATGTACATAATTTATTAATAACAATTGAAAGGTCATGCCTATGTGTGCATAGTTCAATTCCTGTTCTACAAGCGGAATCTTTGTATATGCTCAATGTTTGTGTAAATTAACGCAGCAAACCATTTTGGCACCCCTCGCAATTCTGTGAGCTCTTAATGTAATGTTTCTTTCAATTCCTAACTTAAGTTATACGCGTGAAATTTCAGATTTCTCATGATGCATTGCATGTTCGGTAGAAACTCCCTCTTTGGCCCCATAATTTTCTCCGTGATATTCGTTCTAAGAAGTAAGTCAGGGAAAAATTCACTTCTAGGGGGGTCAATAATTATCAACACATCCTCAAGTGACCGTTAAGTGTTAAGAGATTAAAAGTAAATATGAATGCTTTCAAATACAAACATTAGTTATAAACATTATCAGCTGTTTAGAAAGAAACTTGCTAACCCTTTTTTCAATTCTTTCTATTAACTCACACTCTCCCTATATATATATATACACTGAAGTGACAAAAGTCATGGGATAGCAATATGCAAATTTTCAGATGGCAGTAGCATCGCGTAGAACAGGTATAAATGCGCAGTGCTTTCGCAGAGCTTTCATTTCTGTTCAAGTTATTCATGTGAAGAGGTTTTGACGTGATGATGACCGCACGACGGGAATTAACAGACTTTGAACGCGGAATGTTAGTTGGAGCTAGACGCATGGGTCATGCCATTTCGGAAATCGTTAGGGAATTCAACATTCCCAGATCTCCTGTGTCAAGAGTGTGCCGAGAGTATGAAATTGCAGCCATAACATCCCACCATGGACAGCGCAGTGATCGACCACCTGCACTTAACGACCGAGACCGGCGACGTCTGCAAAGAGTCGTAAATTCTAACAGACAAGCAACACTGCGTCAAATAACCGCAGAAATCAATGGGGACGTACAAGGGACTTGTCTGTTAGAACTGTGCGGAGAAATTTGGCTTTCTTGGGCTATTCCAGCAGAAGACAGACTCGAGTGCCTTTACTGACAGAACGACATCGCTTGCAGCGACTCTCGTGGGCACGTGAGCATATCGGTTGGTTCCTAGATGAATGAAAAACCGTGGCCTGGTCCGATGAGTCACGATTTCAGTTGGTAAAAGCTGATGGTAGGGTTCGAGTGTGGCGCAGACCCCACGAAGCCATGGACCCAAACTGTCAGCAAGGCACTGTTCAAGCTGGTGGTGGCTCCGTAATGGTGTGGGCTGTTTTTTCATGGCATGGACTTGGTCCTCTGGTGCGACTGGACCGAACATTGACTGGAAATGCTTATGTTCAGCTACTTGAGATCACTTGCAGCCATTCATGGACTTCATGTACCCAAACAACGATGGGATTTTTATGGATGACAATGCGCCATGTCACCGGGCCACAACTGTTCGCGATTGGTTTAAAGAACATTCTGGACAATTCCAACGAATGATCTGGCCACCTAGATCGCCCGACATGAATCCCATCGAGCATTTATGGGACATCATCGAGAGGTCTGTTCGTGCCCAAAATCCTGCACCATCAACGCTTTCACAATTATGGACGTCTATCGAGACAGCATGGCTCAATATTCCTGCAGAAGACTTCCAACGACTTGTTGAGTCCATGCCACGTCGAGTTGCTACACTTCGCCGGGCGAAAGGAGGGCCGACACGATATTAAGAGGTATCCCATGACTTTTGTCACTTCAGTGTATATATATCTTGTTCAAATTTTCAATCGTTCATAAAATACTTTTTACTCATCCACTCAAGTACAAATGCATTTTTTTTAACTTGTAGTGGATGACACTGGATGTGAATGCAATCTTTTCAAATATCAATTCATTCATTAAATTTATTTAATTAATTTTAGTTTTTTTTTTTTTGTAGATTTAAATTACATGTATCTACCCATAGAGGGCGCCAGATAAATTTAAAAAAATGAGTGAAAATTATTTATAAAGGACTTTTCTGCAATAGAGGGGAAAAAAAGTAGGAATTGACTTTAAAACAATTTTTTATATATTACTTGTTATTCCTATCCGTTCTAAAAAGTAAGTCACTCACTTCTACGGCGTGGCAATACTTATCAACACATCCTCAAGTGACAGTTAAGTGTTAGGTTTGGTTTGGTTTGTCGCTCTACGGTCATCTTGCGCACACTTTAGGCTAAACAGACCGGGACCTACAGTTTAAAGTGGATTTCGAACCACACACAAACATCCATGTCACCGCCAGGATTCGAACCTGAAGCATGGGATACCAAAGGCCAGAGCGCTAATTACTTGGCCACCAGGCCGCAGTTAAATGTTAAGAGATTAAACGTAAATATGACTGCTTTTAGTTAAAAACATTATCAGCTGCTTGGACTCTTGGACGCTGCAGGCGTGCCCCTGACCCCATCACACAAGGTGACGCTACAGTGGTTTTAGTACACACTTGCGGAAAGGGAGGATTGTAGTCACCAATGGCCGTGACGGCTTTGCACAGCCGGATGCCTTGTTAGACAATACATCATTGGGAGTTACCGATTTGGTTGGATCCCAATTGATACAAACCAACAGAGCTTTCCAAACCAATACATGAGGAGCCTGTGCAGGCTCTTGTTGTTGGCTTATATAAAATTAAAAAATAAAATAAAAATAAAAACATCGCAAGACTGCTCTATGCTATTTAAGTAGAAAATAAAAAAAATATAGAAACTTATATAGTAGAATTGATTACATAACTATATACATAGATCCATTTTAGAAATTAACAAATTTACTGTTTAGGAGAAAAAAAAACAATAAAAATAATAAGAATTAAAAAAATAATATTTTACTGTCGACTATGTGTATACATAGTTTCTGGTGTTGGGAAATACAAATCTTCTTATTCATCATAATAACTGTTATGTACATTTATTAGCTACTTAGAAGAACACTTGGTGACCGTTGTTCTCGTGTTGCCAGGTGTCGGCATGGGGCGTCCTGGGAAGCAGCTCACAGTGTGGCAGTACTGCCGGCAGGTGTTCTCGGTGTCCGGGGTGAACGGTGTGAGCCACGTAGCCCTGGCGAGGTCGGGCGGCCGCCGCCTGCTGTGGACCGCCCTGTTCGCGGTGGGGGTGATGGGGTGGCTCTACCAGACCACCGCACTCCTAGACTACTACTACAGGTACCCGTCCGTGGTCAAGATCCAGGTGGAGAAGCCCACCGTCATGGACTTTCCCGCCCTCACACTCTGCAACGTCAACAGGTAGGGTCTTTTCTGTGGCTGCAACAAGCACAACTTTATGTATTCCTCTTGTTAATTTGGTTCATTTGAAAGGGAATGTAACACATAATATACATATATATATATATATATATATATGCGTGTATGTAATACACAGTCCAGTCACATGAATATGACCACCCTCTACTTTCGACATCAACGTGAAATAACGCATCACAAAAGGCAGGTGGCAGCACATTGCAGTGGAGTGTATGTAAAAAATTCCACTCAATACCATTTAAATACCACTTGATACTACATTCCACACTCCACTTAAAGCCAGATTATACAAGAGTGTACATTTGGCTTTTCACAGGTGGTCTGTGGATAATGGACAGTGACTGGACTGTGTATAATGCATATATAATAATATATGAGTATATATAATTATATATACACTGAAGTGACAAAAGTCAGGGGATAGCAATATGCAAATTTTCAGATGGCAGTAGGACCGCGTAGAACAGGTATAAATGCGCAGTGCTTTCGCAGAGCTTTCATTTCTGTTCAAGTTATTCATGTGAAGAGGTTTTGACGTGATGATGACCGCACGACGGGAATTAACAGACTTTGAGCGCGGAATGTTAGTTGGAGCTAGACGCATGGGTCATGCCATTTCGGAAATCGTTAGGGAATTCAACATTCCCAGATCCACTGTGTCAAGAGTGTGCCGAGAGTATGAAATTTCAGGCATAACATTCCACCATGGACAGCGCAGTGGTCGACCGCCTGCACTTAACGACCGAGACCGGCGACGTCTGCAAAGAGTCGTAAATTCTAACAGGCAAGCAACACTGCGTCAAATAACCGCAGAAATCAATGTGGGACGTACAAGGGACTTGTCTGTTAGAACTGTGCGGAGAAATTTGGCTTTCTTGGGCTATTCCAGCAGAAGACCGACTCGAGTGCCTTTACTGACAGAACGACATCGCTTGCAGCGACTCTCGTGGGCACGTGAGCATATCGGTTGGTCCCTAGATGAATGGAAAATCGTGGCCTGGTCCGATGAGTCACGATTTCAGTTGGTAAGAGCTGATGGTAGGGTTCGAGTGTGGCGCAGACCCCACGAAGCCATGGACCCAAACTGTCAGCAAGGCACTGTTCAAGCTGGTGGTGGCTCCGTAATGGTGTGGGCTGTTTTTTCATGGCATGGACTTGGTCCTCTGGTGCGACTGGACCGAACATTGACTGGAAATGCTTATGTTCAGCTACTTGGAGATCACTTGCAGCCATTCATGGACTTCATGTACCCAAACAACGATGGGATTTTTATGGATGACAATGCGCCATGTCACCGGGCCACAACTGTTTGCGATTGGTTTGAAGAACATTCTGGACAATTCCAACGAATTATCTGGCCACCTAGATCGCCCGACATGAATCCCATCGAGCATTTATGGGACATCATCGAGAGGTCTGTTCGAGCCCAAAATCCTGCACCATCAACGCTTTCACAATTATGGACGTCTATCGAGACAGCATGGCTCAATATTCCTGCAGAAGACTTCCAACGACTTGTTGAGTCCATGCCACGTCGAGTTGCTGCACTTCGCCGGGCGAAAGTAGGGCCGACACGATATTAAGAGGTCTCCCATGACTTTTGTCACTTCAGTGTATATGCGTGTACATAATATATATATGCGCGTGTGTGTGCTGCCTGTTTGGTTTTAGAAATCAATTAAGATCCCACCTGATTAAAAGAAGAACTAAAATTTTACTGTACAAAACTCTCATTAGACCAGTATTGACAAATGCATCTGAAACAGGGTCACTAACAGCAAGAGAAGAGAAAATGTTGGCAATCTTTGAAAGAAGAGTGCTACGAACTATTTTCGGTGCTATCAATGACAATGGAACTTGGTGAAGAAGATATAATTTTGAACTTTACAAACTTTTTAGAGGTATTGACATTCTAAAATGTGTTAAACTGAACAGAATGAGATGGGCCGGTCATCTCATGAGAATGGAAAGTGATAGAGCTGCTTTGAGGGTTTTCAATGTAACCCCTTTTGGACAACGACCAAGTGGAAGACCGAAAAAGAGATGGGTCGACTGTTTAGACTCTGATTTCAATGTTATTAAGATGAAAAACTGGAGGTCCACGGCCAACAGTCTGGCTGAATCTTTTAAAGAAGGCCTACAACGGGATGTCGAGCCAGTTATGATGATCGTTACGAAGCGATCGTGGAAAATAATTATGGTTTCACTTTTGATCATCTGTAAGAATAGGAAATGATTAAAAGTATTATGACATCTCATTTGAGTTTTCTTTATCTATCCATTTAAAATCTTTTTGAATCATCAGTGCAGCAGTGAAAACTTTCAAAGCTTAAAAGCAGACACATATTTCATGGCGAAAAAACATTCATTTTGGTTTCCTTTACCATTTTGTACACTTTGGTTGGTTATTTTCCCATCACCTTGTATAAACGGATAAGTGTACGTTGTTATAAGCCCCTTTTTTACTGATTCTTGACTGCTGCCCTCATAAGACTAAATCTTTAAGAGGCAGACATGCACTTTAAATATCATTTTTTTAAATTTTAGAATCTCAAACAGTGATACATAATAATAAACGTCTTCTCAGCAAGACCACCTCACAAATACAGGTTTTTTTTTGTTTTCAGGATTCGACGCTCCGTATACTGTCGGGAGTTCCCCGATAACTGCAAGCTGCACGATGTTGAGGTAAGACGCTACATTCCTCCATATTAAATATGAGTTAACATGCGTTATAATTAACGTGTTATAATGCTTTATAATTGCGTGTTTAATATAAATAATAGAGAGTTTTTGCATAACGTTTTTTTCGTCCGATATTTTTCTTCTTCTTATCGCGCATGCTCATAGGAATAGCTCAGTAGTGCAGTATTACAGATCGCATGCGCAATAGGTACAATGTTTCCTATGAGCATGCGCGCTAGGAAGAAAAATATTGGACGATATAAAAACGTTATGCAAAAACTTTCTAATAATTAAACACTATCCGCAGAATACATATTTTGAGATGAAACACAGTTTCTTCAAACTTTCTCTACTGTGACATTTGTGAGGAAGGCTATATTTAAATAAAATTCTATTTTTTTGAAAGCTTATGCATACTACACACCAAACCATTTTAGAACTTATTTGCAGTAACCATTTAACAAATTTATATTTCTAAATTTAAAGAGCATGAGTGTATTTATTTTGTATCAATTTCCTGACAGATGGCCTTCAGACCAGATGAATGTGACCGTTAATTATTCCGTGTCAAACAAATGTCATTAGGTTGTCATGTTTAGTATACGTCATATTTGTTGAAGTTTGAAAAGCATGGTTATTTTTTTAGTTTCGAATATGTCGCATGTCGTACCAAAAAAAAAAAAACATTTGTGAAAGATTTTACTTTTCTATTTTAATTCGCAGAGAAGGGCAGTTGAAGCGAGGAGCATATACCAGATGAAAGAATTTTGCAAAAAA
Organism: Caerostris darwini; assembly: GCA_021605075.1. Classification (NCBI taxonomy): domain Eukaryota; kingdom Metazoa; phylum Arthropoda; class Arachnida; order Araneae; family Araneidae; genus Caerostris; species Caerostris darwini. The sequence continues at coordinate 54,247 of BPLQ01006587.1, read as the reverse complement.
TGGTGTCAACGATTCAAAGACGGTACATTTGATGAGGAAAATCAAGAGATCAAGATGCTAAAATCTGACGAAACCATTACTGTGATTGTTATCGATGAATGAATTTGAGGCTTTCCTTGATTGAGAAAAGGCCCAAATAAAAACATGGAAACGTTATTTTCCAATTTGATCGTTATTTCTAAATGTTATTTTCCAAACATTATTTGAAAAAACTCCCGTGAGAAATCTTACCTTACTCGCAATATTCTCCAAATTTTGATCCTACTTATTATTGCTTGATTCGATCGATGAATTGTATGAACAACACTTTCATTATTTTGAAGAAGTTAACAAATTGGCTTGATTTGTAGACGGCTTTAGAATTTGGTTTGATTTGATTTGATTTGATTTGATTTGGTTTGGTTTGGTTTGTTTGCTCTACGGTCATTTTTTGCACACTTTAGGCTAATTAGACTAGGCCCTACAGTTTAACGTGGATTCCGAACCACTAGCAAACATCCATGGCACTGTCAAAATTCGAACTTGAAGCCTGTGGTACCAAAAGACGGCTTCAGAAGACAAATTGTTCTTTAGATGAAGAATTCGCCTTTTACCAGGAAGATGGGAGAAAAAGTATTGTCTACCAATAGACAACAATTTAATTGATGCATGTAGTGTTGTCGTTATTTGTGCAGCTGGATTGCAATTGGGCGTGGTTGGGTTGAGACTTGAGACATAGGTTTGAGAACTCGCAGCTTCATTTACATGTTCACAAACACCACATACACACAATTAAACACACATAACATGTAATACGTTTAAAGATAACTAATTAAAGATTCGTGGAAGGATTCCACTTCAAAGCCAAAAAATAAAGATATTTTCTCTTGGGATGAGAGATTGTAAACTAAGCGTCTCTGAAGCAGCGCCGGTTAAGCCGTACTTTTTTTCTGGTGAGAGTCTCAATGCCTACTGACCATTTTACCTGAACTCCGTAGGGGCGCTCTTGTAGTGCGTAAGAGGAAGAATGGTTACATGCATTAATTAATATTTTAATGAAACAAAGGCCTTTTAGAAAAACCGCATAAATTTAATTTATTACAGATTTAACAAAGAGTTTAGATTTAATTTTGCATAATTCAATTTTTTAAAGCATTTATTGAAGTGGACTTGATAGTTAGTGATACTATGAACGTTACAATTATTGTAGAGTATTAATTCATGTACAAAATTAATGCGAAGTCTGATGTTGCCAAGCTTGTCTGTTACAGCTGACAGAGGACGAGATCTTCAACCTGACGCTGGGCTTCCAGAGGCAGGGCAGGAAGGCTGAGCTGGGTCACCAACTCAAAGACATGCTGGTCGGCTTGCTCCTTCTCCGGCTCTCCCCTACTCGACACCTCCGCCTGCATCAAGTGAGCGGCTCTTTTCTCTGCAGGATGTATTTCTCTAATATTTTTTCCCCCAGTTATAAATTAAAATGAAAATCTCGTATAGTGGTATCTCGGTATACGTCCTAAATACGTTCCAGATTTGTACCAAATGGAGTATAATGTAAGGTTTAACTATAATTAGATAGACGCGAGAAATGTACTGTGAAAACTGGTTGAACTGGTAAGTACGAGCGGTTAGATTTTGGAGATGACGATTGGTTTGGTTTGCCGCTCTACGGTCATCTTGGGCGCCCTTTAGGTTAAACAGAGGTTAAACAGGGACCTACAGTTTAACGTAGATTCCGAACCTCCAACAAACATCCATGTCACCATCAGGATTCGAACCTGAAGTCTTCGGTACCAACGGCCAGAGCGCTGGCCAATTGGCCATCAGACCGCTTGGAGATGACGAGAGAGATCGCTAGGAGCGTCTAATTTAGTAGCATGGTCAGGGACCGTATGTGATGTGTTTACGATTTTTAAGTATAAAATATAATTGTTATTGTAGAAGAGGCACAGGGTGCCATGTATATTGAAGTATTGCACGTAAAATATTGTTAATAGTGTAAATAAAGTAATATAATGAGAAAGAGTAGAGAGTTATCATCCACCAGACGCCTACAACACTAAACCACCTGACACAACGAACACAACAAATTTTCAGAAGTGGGATAGCGACTACAATATAAAAACGATATTTTTGAGAATATACATGCAAATATTTTTTTTCCCATAAGAAATCAAAGCAGTTAGAGGAAATACTACTGTGTCCAAAATGTAAGAACAATTTTCAATTTAAAATTCCCGGGGCTTATGGAATTTCAATTTTTTTTCTGTTTAGGTTACTGCGATTCCGGCGACTTTTTGAAATGTCTGAATTCATTGAGCAAAGAACTTGCATTCAATTTTGTTTGCGGAAATGTATAGAATGTTGCAGAAGGCATTCGGTGAGCATTCCTATATCGGAAAGAAATGTTTAGAAGTGGTAAAACAGTTCAAAGAAGGCAGATAACGCTTTGAAGACGAAGAGGTCTCTGGTCAACCATCAACCTCAAACGACGAAGCTCATGTCCAAAAAATTAAAGATTGGGTGCTTGCAAACCATCGATTTACTATGAGAGACCTTGCTGATGATGTTTGAATTTCAAAAGGATCGGCCAGTTCAAATTTGGGCTTCAAACGCGTCAAATCTTGATGGGTACCGAAACCATTGAATGTGCCAGTTCCCACTGCATTAATTCTTCGTGACCTTTTCGCCAAAAATGAAACCCATATCTTTCTATAACTACCCTATTCACACCGTGCGACTTCTATCTATTCCCTAAACTCAAAAGACCACTCCGGGGACACCTTTTTGAGTCGATTGAAGAGATTCAACGTGAATCGGCGTGCGCTTTGAAGTGCCGATGACTCCCTGCCGATGACTTTTTAGCATGCATTGAGGATAGGAAAAAAAAGTTGGCTTGAGTGCATTGTGTCCGGAGGGGATGACGTTCACGGTGATGAAATAAATTTGGAAGAAGAAATAAAGAGTTTTTGAAAAAAAAATTAATTGGTCTTACTTTTTGGGCACAGTAGTACATCATAAAAATGTTCCAGATTTGTACCAAACGGAAGATATAAAAACTATATATTTTTTTCCATAAGAAATAAAAAGAATGTGATTAACTCACTGCCATCAACGAAATTGTGTTTGCCATAGTGTGCATAGATTGGGAGATCGCGTAAATAATTTGAACAATGATTGATACTAAAATGAATAAATACAAAAGCAGTTAGATGAAATACATGCACGAAAATTTACCAGATTTAGTTTTCTCTTTTATGACTTTTTTTATCTACCTCTATCTGGTTCAAAATCCCCAGAGAAGACGTTTACTAAAAATCTGTCCATAAAATTTTAGTTCTACTTTTTCCACAGAATGTTCCTGAAACAGGGCAATGTCTGCTAATTCCAGACACGCCACTGCTACTTGTTTGGCTTTCGTTGAAATGATATTTATCTGCAAAGTTTATGTTATCTTAATGACTTAATGAAATTTTTGATTTAAACGAAAACAGAAACATTAAAAAAATTTTTAGTCAATTCCTATTTAGATCAACAAAGAAAAATTTTATTCGTCCATATAAAGCTATAATTAATTAATTAAATTTTTTGAATGAATTAATAGTTGAAAAGACTGTATTCACGTCCAGTGTCATCACCTACAAGTTCGAAAAAATGTATTTGAAGTAAAATGTTGAAAAATGTATTCTTGAGTGGATGAACAAACAGTATTTTATGAACGATTTAAAATTTGAACAAGATATATAGAGGGAGAGTGTGAGCTAATAGAAGGAATTGAAAAAGAAAATTATCGAATGAAGAACTTAACAAAAATTACGCGATTACGAAAACTAAAAATTACGATTTCGACACGTAGTCGTATACCAAACAGAATATTTATCAAGTTGGAATAGTTCCAATGTGGAAATATACCGATGTATTACTGGATTTGCAGTCATTGGTTATGCGGCTTATAGAAAATCATTCATCATATATATAAAGACATGTAAATGAGAATGTAAAGTATATTAATATCAAACTTACAATATTCCAGAAGGATTTATTTGCAATCGTCCCGTCAGCAAATGCCTTCCATTCCTTTAAGTATCTATTTTTAATACGCTTTTATTAGTTTCACCTGTATGTATGTATGTATGTTTGTTTGTTTGTAACTGACTCTTTGGGCTCGATTTTGCCCTACTTTAAGCGATCAGATTTCATTTAAACGTTGCAGACTTATCGAGGACCGACGACACTAAAATATCTTGATTAGTTTATTATCTCATCGTGATTAGGATCGCCAGGATGAGTGATTTTATTTTAACTCATGGAGTGCAATTTAACCCATGTAGAATGAAAGTACCTGAGACATTCACACCTACGTGGGAAAGTGGCACAACGAGCCTAACTACGGATCGGGAGATTCCCTGTTCGAATCCTGGCTGGCTCGACCTATTCGCATTTAGCCTTTGTTTCACTCACAATTAAATTATTGTAAGAACTATAGTTCCAGTCCTCCGTACCGGGATCTCATTTAAACTAAAATTTATTCCATTCGTTAGTGTGCTTCTGTCTTACAGGTACTTCAGCCTGCTGTACGATCCCCACCTGGGCAACTGCTTCGTGTTCTCGTCCGGCGGAGGACAGAGGCCCAGGCTGTTCGTCACGGAGCCGGACGCATGGCAGGACAAGAAAGGTGGGTCGCACTTCTTGCTCAACCACCTTTGATCTCGATGAGAAAGAATTTATTAATTTTCAGAAACCAAAACTGTAACTGTAACCACGCCTGTAAGATAATGTAACCACGTAAGGCATTCTACCTCCATTCAGGTAAGCAAGAAGATCGTAAAACTTACAGAGTAGACTGTGTGAGCAAATAAAATGAAAGTGAATAAAAATAAGTTTTAATCTTGTCCTTATAAATACTTTAAAATTATGTATTACATATGAAAATTAAAATCTATAGTTATTTCGGTACCTTAATTTTATTTGATCGCCAATTTGGTATAAAATAATTATAAAGGAATTTGCCTGCCACCTGTGGAACTGTTCGCCAATCACTCCTTCGACGTTGAAAAGCGTGCATTGAGTTCTGTTGGTTGTCGCAAAGCTGAGCATTTGTTGTAAACATTGAATCAAAAAGCAGTTTACCATGATGCAGTCATTAAATTAAGCTCTATTTTCAAGTCTCAATGTCATGTCTTCAGCCCTTTAAATTGTGTCCCATGACCGTTGAATAATCCAACATATATCTTTGTGTGTGTGTGTGTGTGTGTGTGTATGCATGTGTGTGTATGTATGTATGCATGTATGTGTGTGTATGTATGTATGCATGTGTGTGTGTGTATGTATGTATGTATGCGTGTGTGTGTGTGTGTGTGTGTGTGTGTGTATATGTATGTATGTGTGTGTGTATATGTATGTATGTGTGTGTATATGTATGTGTGTGTGTGTGTATATGTATGTGTGTGTGTGTGTGTGTATATGTGTGTATGTATGTGTGCGTGTATATGTATGTATGTGTGTGTGTGTATGTGTGCGTGTATATGTATGTATGTGTGTGTGTGTGTGTGTGTGTGTGTGTGTATATGTATGTATGTGTGTGTGTGTATGTATGTATGTATGTGTGTGTGTGTGTGTGTGTGTGTGCCTATGCATGTGTGTATGTATGTATGTATGTATGTATGTATGTGTGTGTGTGTGTGTGTGTGTGTGTGTGTGTGTGTGTGTGTGTGTGTGTGTGTGTGTATGTGTGTGTAATTAGGAGACTAATGCTTAAGAGCTGGGCTCTTTACTTAACAAAGCATTATGACGGGTAAAACCCATTTTTAAACTACAAAACCTCCCTTTCGGCATAAGTTGTAAGTTTTTGACTATGGGGAACTATAGTAGACCAATATTTGTGGGGGACCTATAGTAGACTAGTAATTGTAGTCTACTATGTTCCCCCCTATAGTACCCCCAAATTACTAGTCTACTATATTTCTCCATAGCTTACAATCCCCTTATATTCCCGGTAAGACAGCAATTGGGCAGCATACATTACTATAGTAGACTAATAATTGTATGCTGTCTTACCGTCTCAAACGGCCTGAAATGTTTGAAGAGAATCGGATAAATAATGAATAGGTGTTAAAATAAATAGACTTAATTTATTTATCATCATTAATAATTACCGATCGGAATATTTGCCCGATTCAACCGTATCAAAATATGAAAGGAGGGAGCCGGGCATTGGTTTTTGTTGTTGCATTTAGAACACCTCGAATAGTTTTTGCAATGCTACAGTTTACAGAATCACTTCTCTGCAGACATGGAGCTGGTGTTCAACGTGGAGCGAGACGAGTACCTGGACCAGGATGAAGCTCCCGGACTCATCGTGACGCTGCACGAGGACATGGGCATGCCGCACGTCCTGGCGCACGGAGTGCACGTGCACGCGGAGCACACCTACAGCCTCTCCATAGAAAAGGTGGGCTGAAAAAATCTCATTGCTTTTTTTTTAGAATACCCGTTCTGAGTAAATAGGAATGAATGGATCTTTTTTTACAGGAGAGTGTCAACCTGCTGTCAGATCCATTCGCCTCAAACTGCACCGACTTTCGCCAGCTGCCCTTCCGATCTGTGCACAGCATGGAACTTTCACCTAGGGTGAGGTATCGCTCTTTTTTTTTTGCCGTTTCATCAATTGCATTCTGAGCATGGTAAAATTCACATGGTACGAGAGAGTAATATTGTCCGATTACTGTGTAGTTAGCAGACTGATGTTTCAGGGCTGGGCTCATTACTTAACAATGGCATTAATGATAAGTACCACCAATTTTTAAACTCCGAAACCGCGATGCTCCATGATCCATGCTTAAACTCCATGTTTTTTTTGAGCATGGAAAAAATTCACATAGTACGAGCATTAATGATAGGTATCACCAATGAACGAAGAACAATGGCATTAAAAAAGGTACCACCAATTTTTAAACTCCAAAACAGCGATGCTCCATGTTCCATGTTTTTTTTGAAAGTGATAAAAATTCACATGGTACGAGAGAGTAATATTGTCTCATTACTGTTTAATTAGGAGACTGATGTTTCAGGGCTGGGCTCATTACTTAACAATGGCATTAAGATAGATACCACCAATTTTAAAGGAATCCTTATTATTTGCATTTGCTGGATATATTTCTGCCAACCAGTGGTTGGATTCTGTCCCTTTTAATATGAACATGATGCCTGATAAAAATTAAGCAATGAACTTCAAGGTTTTAGCAATATGTTTCATCGCGGGGAAAAGGGCTTCATTTTAAATCTTCTCTGACATCTGGTGTAATGGTAGATGCAACATTCTTCTGAGAATGAAATACACACGCTTGCTGAAAAATAACAGACAACTAGCACAAATACTGGCCATCGTATTTTTGTTTCCTACATGATATCTAAAATTCTTAAGAAGTTAATGTTTCCATTTCTAATGTATTTATTTTAAATTCTTAATTCTTTTCATTAATTCACTGACCGTCCGCGAGGAAACGTGCTACGGACTCCTAATTGTAACCTGAGTACACTGTGTGAAAAAAGTAGAAGGACAGTCATTTTTTTGTACAATATGCTTTTATTTTACTGCTTTCGACCTGATTTTTATAGAGAGTTGTTTTGTTAGAGTTTTAATTTACGTTAAGTGAAAGTTAAATGAGATTTTTTTACTTAACACTATTTTAACTTAGGAATGCAATACTTAATAACTTTGGGTGTGTAAAAAAAATAAAAGGACACGTCCAAAAAATCTATTTAGAAGCTGTTGGAAAGTTTATAGGTAAGTGTTTTTTTCTCTTTTAATTCCTTTTTAACAAGAATAAAATATTTAGCTAGAAATTCATAGTTTTTGTTGGTTTTAGGATGTCCAGAGGAATACCTTTAAGTAAGTTTCAGAAGGGCCACATAGTTGCCTATAAAAATGAAGGCAAAGGTGTGAGAGAGATTGCACGGCAGCTACGAATCAGTCCTAATACTGTTTCGAACTTCATAAGAAACCCTGAAAGGGACAGAAGAAAAAAGAAGACAGGAAGACCAAAAAAACTCACCCAACGTGATCCACGAAAAATCATTCGTGAACTCAAAACGACTGTGGAAGTGTCGACAAGGCTCAATTTCAATCAGGAATTACACATGTAACCAAAAGAACTGTCCATAACTACATAAAACGCTCAAAAAAAGTTCGTCTTCAAAAACCGGATGCACCATCCGAAGTGGAATGAAGGACACATGAAGAACCGACTGCAGTGGGCTAAACACCACACGTTCTGGAGCTCAGAATGGACCTCAGTTATATTTTCCGATGAGAAAAAATTCAATTTGGATGGTCCAGATGGTTATCAGTACTATTGGCACTGTCTTGGTATTGAAGAAGAAATTTATTCTACTCGACAGATGGGAAGAGGTAGTTTAATGGTATGGTCAGCAATTGGCTATGAAGGCAGGACAAGTTTAGTCTTTCTAAATGGTAGACAGAACTATACAGATTACATCCACACTCTAAACTCAAATCTTCTCCCGTATGGCACTGAGTTAGGAGGAGATGACTGGATTTTTCAGCAAGATGGAGCATCAATTCACGCTGCAAATGATGTTAAATATTGGTTTGCAGCAAACAATGTTCGACTTTTACATTGGCCTGCTAAAAGTCCTGATCTCAGCATTGTAGAGAAAATATGGGCAATGATTGTACGTCGTGTTTACGAGGGTGGAAAGCAGTTTGAATCTGTAGCTGAGCTGCAGAAATCATTAAACTTTGTATGGCACAATTTTTGCCAAACAAAAATTCAATCTTTAGTTCGATGCCAAATAGGATCTGCGAAGTAATTCAAGCCAACGGGAAAAGAATTCCATATTAATTTATATAGTACACCTTTTTTTTAGAAGTGTCCTTCTACTTTTTTCAATGTTAAATATGGATCGTCAAAACCAATTTTTTATTAAGTATAATTTTTTTTAATTGTGTACTTTTTTGTTTTGTCTAAATACAGGTATCTGCATGTAAAAACGTTGTGAATAAATTAATTATTTAAAAAATGCGTCATTATTCATTTATCAAAAATAATCTAATGTCCTTCTACTTTTTTCATGCAGTGTAACTTAACTTACTTCTTTCTTTTTATCATTTACCTTAATCATGTAAATTTTTTTTTTTTTTTTTAAATCTAAATTCACGATGTCATTTCAATAATGTAAATCTAACTCTATTAATGATTATGTGCAGGTTTTCGGGGTGTATTTACCCCATAGGTACTCCGAAACAGGTACTTCTGTTTCCGTTTCAGAGAGACTTTGTAATTGATACTAAAGGGCAATACTTTTTCTCTTAGGACCTGAAACATACGAAAACTTCTCATTTTTCAGTTTTTTTTTGTGTTGGTAACATCTATAGAATTGCTTGGTATGGGAGCTTCACGTTTTCATTGCGTTTCTTTTTTCCTGTCCAGTTTGAAATGCTTATAACTTCAAAGATATACCTTATTTGGAAGATCTAAATCGTGTAGAGGAAAGTTGAAAGATTCTAGTGGGAAAGGGAAGCTATCTACGTAGATCGGAAAGGAGTGAATCTGACTGAAAATTAAACAATCTAAAATAATCTGGCTAAAACCTAAAATCTGCATAAAAATAAACAAATAAGTGTAAAAAAACCGCACTCTCTGTTTTATCTGTTTTATATCAGGATCCAGATGTGTTATGGGAGTGATCATTTGATAGGCCAGCAGAAAATAAACAAAGAGTTACAGGAAAATTTCCTCAGTCTTAAAATATTAAAATTTTTTTTTGTCAAATTGAAAGCCAACGATTTTGTTGTAGTAGGATGTTAAAATTTAACACAAATGATTGCCCTTATGAGTTGCAAATTTTCCGTTATACATATATGTTAAATAAGTTTTTTCTTTACTCTAATATAAAGTTTTCTAGACGAAGAGAATTCTGAAATGATTTTTATTCTATTTAAACGCCCATACAACTGAACAAGTATGAAGTTGTTAAAGCATATGGTACAAAAAAATCCTGATGAGAGATATGAACTTTAAATAAATATGTAACATATGTAATATATTACATAATAAAAGTATAAAGTCATAATAACTTTTAAACAAATTTTAAGAGCATTAAAAATTTTGCTGTTTTTAATAATATCTAAATTCCCTCTCAGGTACAACTAAAACAAAAAGAAACAATCTTATTTAAAACGTAATATATTGGAAATGAGTCGAAAATAAAGGAGCGAAAACGATATTTTTTTTCAATAAATTATTCGTGAATCCATTTTGTTTGTGATAAAAATACCGCATAGTTAAAAGCATTTCTTAAATGCCACGTTAAAAAAAATCCTTTAAACATAGTATTTGTAGGTTTGTATACTTGAACGATTCTTTTTCCTGTTACGATAATTTATTTTGAAAATTCTTCATAGCAAACATCCAAATATTCATTCCCTGCATAATTTTTTTCTATACTTATATATCAATTATAAATCAGTATTATATCAATATTCTTTCAAATACAATTATTGGAATTTTGTTATTGTGTTTCAAAGTATTACTGCTGCTACTACTATGCCACACCACATCACTGTGCCTAAAGCTGAGCTGCCTCTTTACAGTTTGGGAAAGATGTGGCTGAGAAGTCTGACTGGGCTCTGTGACGCTCTACGGTCCTATGAGACCGGGTGGATTAAAGTGGATTCGGAACCACTACAAATACCCATGGCTGCCCCTCGGCCATATTTAACATTTATTTTTAATACTTATCAAAAGAAATGTATAAATATTCTTAGGTTAAAAAAATAAATTCAGATACAAGTATACTAAAAGAAATTAGCCAAAAGTTTTTAATTTCATTTTTTCAATTTTTTGTTCTACTTCTAATTTATATGTGCGCTTTCTTCTAATACATCAAAATAGCGAATTCATTTACAAAAAAACACAATATTTTCTTTGTATTTCAAAATAGTACGTTACTTATTCAATTCCTTCTATTAGCTCACACTCTCCCTATATATGTCTTGTTCACATTTTCAGTCGTTCATAAAACGCTTTTTATTCATTCCACTCAACTTCAAATATATTTTTTTTGAACTTGTAGTGGATGACACTGGATGTGAATACAGTCTTCAAATATTAATTCATTCATTAAATTTACTTAATTAATTTGTTTTTTTGACTTAAGTTGCATATATCTACCAATAGAAGGGGTCAGATAAACTTAAAAAAATGAATGAACATTATTTATAAAGGACTTTATTAGCATTATAGTGAAGAAAAAGTAGGAATTGACTTAAATTTTTTTGTTTATATTACTTGTTTTATCTTAAGATTATATGTAGGGGGATTCAATTGTATTGGATACAATAAACTAAATAGAGGAAAATCTCTTCCCCCAGATGTGCACAGTTGAATGCCTGCTGTTCCATCAGAAGCGCGAGTGCGGTCACAACTACGTCACAGACAATGTGGTCCTCTACTCCGAACGAATGCCCTACGACCCCCAACAAGTGACTCCAGGTACAACAACTCTTTGTCTGTTGAGATACTTTTGCTCTGTGTTTAAAATGCTGTACAGATACACTACTGGCCATTAAAATTGCTACACCAAAAATGCGACATGCTACAGACGTGAATTTTAAACGACAGGAAGAAGAGGCTGTGATATGCAAATTTCTTGAAAATTTAATCACTTGTTATTTCCAGTATAACATATTTGTCCAATAAATATTTTGTTATCTGCATTTTTTCCTGGTGTAGCAATTTTAATGGCCAGTAGTGTAAACTAGGAACAAAGAACTTTTTATTGCCAACATCAATAAAAGAACAAATAAAATAATTTATATATACATAAAAAGAAAAAAAGAAAAATGACAGATTCATAATGTGTACTATTCAATTTGCATTCTTTTTGTGGCCTGGGAGCCAAGGGGCCAGCGCTGTCGCTTTTGGTATCACAGACTTCAAGTTCGAATCATGCGTGATGCTCTGGCCTTTGCTACAACGATCGAATCCTGGCGGTGGCATGGATGTTTGAGTGGTTCGGAATCCACGCTAAACTGTAGGTCCCGGTCTGTTTAGCCCTCGTGTGCACAAAATGACCGTAGAGTGACAAATAAAAACCAAATCGCATTCTTTTTAAATGCCATCATCTGCACACTATCAGGTTGGCACCAGACAGGTCATCAAATAATCTCTAAGGTTTTAAGTCGCACTTCTAAATTTATTCTTATTTCAGAAACTTGTAAAAATTGCTCACGAGATGATTGCTTTTTTTTAAAATTCTTTCTTGGTAATTAATTAAACCATGACGCATTACTTGATGGTGTGGCTCACTGCTATTAGTAATGTTACTGGCTATCTCAGGGACATTATATAATTAAAACGTATACATCATCTTGTGAAAAAACTAAAATTATTTGGTAAAATATCGATTGATTAGCACCTGAAAGTTATACGGTCCCATAGAGGGTTAAAGAATTTTATCAACCTCACCTACACTATAGATTGTCGAGACAGATCTGAACATTATTAAAAAGCAATGAGGATGAATGGTTTATTTCAAGTGAGAAAAAATAGCTTTAATATGTAGCTCTGAATGCCGTTTCATGACATTGATATTTAATAATATGTAATGACATGGCTGTTTTTTGATGACCTGGATAGGTTTGGTTTGGTTCGATTTGTCACTCTATGGTCATTTTATTTACACTTTAGGGGATCGGGATTAGTCCGGGACCTACAGTTCAACGTGGATTCAGAATCCCTCACATCCATCTATTCCAGCGCCAGGATTTGAACCTGAAGCCTGTGGCACCAAATGCCAGAGCGCTTGTAAACTTGGCCATCAGAGATGGCCCCCTTGGCCTGGATAAGAGAATGCAGTGAAGAATCATTCATGAAATGCTTTTAGTCAGTTTCAGGTGTTTAAAGGCAAATCATTGCGAGAGTTCTAGCAATCAAATCCCGTGATTCAGAAATTTCTTTACAGTTTGATGAAATTGTAGCCTATATAGTGTACCATTTTGATACTTTTCTGTGGTAAGTCTAAACTCAATCTTATGATATATCAGTTCCTTTATAATAGATTAAGATTAAGTTTCATGTGAATCTAATTTCAAAAAGATCTTTAAGTAAAATGACACACATCAGTTAAATTTTGATTTTTTTTTAAATTCAACTTATGTCTATCTACTAAATCAACAGATAAAAGTCACGCATTTGTTTCTGTTTATTAGGGGCGGTGAAGTAGATCCTTAAAGGGATTCATATCTTTGAGTTGTTTAAACTCAAATATATGATTATCTACTTGATCTACTTTTCGAAGATCTTTGTAGATTTGAAGATTTTGTCTAAGATCTTTCGACGAATAGAAGTAAAGTGCTATGTGTTTCAGCGGACCGAGACTGCGCAGACCGCCTGTCCAAGGACTTCAGAGACTTCTGCCGCTCTCTGTGCAGCGTACCATGCCAGTAAGTACAGCGCTTTTGCTTCAGCTAACATGTAGTCTTCTCAGTATTTTTTCTGTTGTGTAAAGAATAAAGCTGGCCAATTTAATGGCTAAACATTAAACTACTCCCTCTGTCCCATACTAATAGTACCAAGGGAATATTTAAATGGAAATTATTGACGAATGCAGCTGTAAGTTATGTTGTAGTGCAAAATTGTGAAACTTTAATCAAAATCAATGTTTCATGACTTCTGTCATTTGTTATGACACAACATTCAATGTCTTGATTAACATAATTATTACGAATTATGACTGCTTTTCTAATTTCATCCAATGATCGAAATCCATTGTTTTATTTCGGTTGAATGTCAACCCAGTGTAAAAGTGAAATGTAAAATAAAGAAAGTTTTCAAGCAAGGATTGAGTTCCGAGGATCCACATTATTAGAAACCATTTTAGTACCAAATAAGCTCGGAGCTGTACACGTGTTCTTTGGATCCGTAGTGCTTATAACACAGAGTTCTGTATTTTATCTCAATAAATTTTATAGTTATTTATGCAAATGTGTTTTTATTTAAAATCAATACATGTCATTTCATTCACATATGAGATTCTTTCATTGCTAAACATTCATTGCTTGAGATGTAGATTTTTTAAACAAATTTTTGAATGAAGTCAGGCTGCGCTTTCATTTTAATTCAGCAATTGTCTTTTATTTAAAAATGATAAAGTATAAAATCTCATTTTAAAACACTTTCAGTGAAACTCACTACCCTGTGGTGATCGATTCTTCACCCACGTCTCCCCACAAAATGGTAAGTGCAACAAACATTGTTTTATTTTCTGGAATTCATTGTAGAAGCTATGCCGGAAAAATTCAGTTTTAAGTGAATTCAAAGCCCAATTAAAGCGTCATATTTTAACCAAAACTGAAAACAACTTTTCTTTGAATTCATACATATGCAGGATATCAGATCTATTTCAATTCTGAAATACACATTCCAGTCACATTAATGTGACCACCACCTACTTTCGACCTCAACGTGAAATAACTCATCACAAACCATGTATATAAAGAATTCCACTTAAATACCACTTAATACCACACTTTCCCCACTCCACTTAAAGCCAGAATATACAAGAGTGTATATTCTGACAGGTGGTCACATTAATGTGACCGGACTGTGTAGTTTGGGTGGTAATATTTGACAGATTTGTTGAAACGGAACTACATCTGTTCATTTTAGTTTGATGCGCTTCAACTATCTTAAAGATCAATTCGTTTTTTTTTATTTTTCAGATGAGGAAAGAGGAGGATTTGGAAACGTACCGTCGGCGCAGAGGGGAAGACAAGAAGTCAGTAAATTTTAGGATTTTTCTTTTTTGAGTGATAATAAAATATTTCAAAAGTAATTTCAGACAACTGACATGATGAAAAACTAATTTGAAGCAAAATAACACATGAAAATAAATATGAAAAACTAATTTTCAATTAATAAAACCATTAAACAACTGACTTTACTTTTTATAACCTATAAGATCTACTAAAATATACTAACATATTTATGATAGCTTGTATTCGTACGAATAATAAAATTTCAATGATATTCCAAAGGGGTTTATTTTAAAAAGTAAAGCTTGTCATTTATATTATTATCAAATGTTAATTAAATTAAAATTATTAAACGTTAATAATTTTAATTCACTTAATGCTGTCTGTAAATTTGATGCAAACATTTATTTTATTTTACATAAAATTACTTCATGACTTCAAAAATACAAATATCTTGTTGGTAGAATTAAAAAATAAAATAATTTTTTTAGATTTATATATAACTGATTCCAATTGCTTGCCATTAATAATTAAAACCTAATTAGCACAACAATAAACAATCTAGAAAAGATGTATGCCTAACTTCTATTATATGTTGTCGCCTGCTAGCAACAAGACATAAACATAATAACACATAGCGACTAGACATAGCGTGTATTTTTTGTGTCAGGTATTGTGTTGTAGGCACCTGGTGGACGGAAACCCTCCAATCTCTTTATGTGAATTTATTTACAGTATTAGCAATACTACATACACGAGGCACCCTGTGCTACTTCTACAATATCAATCCTATGTAAAACCGTGAACAGATCACACGCTGTCCCTGACCATCTTAATCGCTCGGACGCTCCTAGCGTTCACCTCGTCGTCTCAAAATCTAACCGCTCGTACTCTCGCCTCCACTTAATTATAGTTAAACGTTACATATGGATAGGCCATATAATCTGCAATCATTTCTTTAAATAAACAATGAATAAATTTGTGAATCAACAGGCTACAAACAATAGGAATGACAGTTCATCTTTATTCCAGGTTGTTTCTGTCGGAGGTGCGCATCCACTACCAGACGCTGCAGCACAGGATCTTCAACCACACGCCGGAATTCACGGTCGGTATCCATCTGTCTCATTAGAAGGGTAAAAAAAGAGTCAATTTCTGATTATTTGTTGTTCTAATGCAGCTGGAAATTCAGAGACAGTTAATCTTTATGCCATAAGCAAGGGCTGCACTGCTGTTGCTCGTTTAGCACTACACAGGGAGCACGTGTAGCTTGAAGATAAGCTAAAGGCTTGTTCCCACCAAGGCGTGAGGCGGCGACACGTCACGCGGCAGGGAAGAAAATTTATTTCGAGCCGTTCACACCGAAACTTCCGAAATCGCAGAATTGAGAGTTGAATTCAGAATTTGAGAGTTGAGAGTTGACAGTTGGTCAACTTGAAGCGGTAGATTTCAATCGGTTTGAGGCAAACGCTGTGAGACTAGTGATTGGTCAACGCTTCCCTGTTCAACGCCTCACTCCTCGGTTTGAACGAGCCTTAAGACAGCGGAGTAACAATGCCCCCTTAACGCTCCTATTAGACCGGTACCTGCGATTTAAAGTGTATTTCGAACCTATATAAACATCCATGACACCGGCGGAATTCGAACCCGAAACCTGTGGTACCGAGCACTAGCCACTCGGTCATTAGACCCCATTTCTGAATATAAAGAATGTAATTTCAAAAGCAATTTATATTCTCGAGGCATAACAGCAACTTAACGCAATCAAGAGAACTTGATGAACTCTATTGAATCAATTGGGCAACGGATACATTCGATATGTGCGTAAATTTGTCCGAGTACAATGGGGATTTGTTATTTCTTCTTTAAAGATAACAGGGGCTTATCTGTATGATCGTGCAGTTGTATTTCTCCATTCGATACATTAGCATTGCTAGTAAAAAAAAAATTTTTTTTTTCCCATTTAGTATCACAGGTACCACAGGTTTCGAATCCAGGCGGTGCCATGGATGTTTATAGTGGTTTGGAATCCTCTGTAAATCGTAGGTCCCGGTTTCATATGATCGTAGAGCGTCACAGAGCCCAATCAGACTTCTCACCCACATCGTTCCCAATCTGTAAAGAGGCAACTCGGCTCTAGGCACAGTGATGTAGTGTAGTGTGGTGTAGAAGTAGTATCAATTAGTATTATTTTGCAAAGTTCTTATCTATTGTCACACGATAAAATTTTACTTCCTGAGCTAAAAATGCGAAAGAAATGCACATTTTAAAGACGCTCAAAACCATCTTTTGAAATTCAATAACACTTTCCAGTTATTTCTTCATGTCCTGTTTGTGAGATATTCGAACTAAAAAAATGTAAATGAATAATTTCAATACATGCTTGCTGAACGAAGGATAGATAAACAAATATGCATTAATTACCTAAACCAATTCGCTGTTGTAAAGCATATTGCAATTTGAATTCTTTTAAATCATTTAATGAAGAAATTTCGAAAACAAATAATTAAAAAATAAATCCTTTTAGGCAGAGATCACGAAATATTTTATTTAGTTTTAAATAAAATAGGATTAAAGCTTCCCTGGCGTTTATATTAATTTACACCACTAGATGGCAGCACGAAATCTTTTGACTATTGATGTTAATATATTATGAATCTTCTTTCTTTTATTTCAAGAAAATAGGATTAAAATTTTCTTGGCGTTTATGTGAATTTCCAACACTAGAGGGCAGCACGAAATTATGTGACTTTTTTTTTTTTTTTTTTTAGGTTTATATATCACATTATGAATCTTCCTTCTTTTATTTCAATTTTGAGTTATAGACTATAATTTTTTTTTATCTGAAACATTCACTCATGAGAGTATTAGGAAACATTCCTATAAAAAAATCTATCACAAACTTCTGTTAAATGATTTCATATTTTCCGTTTTTGATTATGCATTCATTAAAAAAATTTTCATGTTTATTTTACAACATTTTTTTGTATACATGATGAATTTGGTGTTTATATCAGCATAGCAAATGTTGTGCACGTGTTGTGCAATCACACTGATTTGACCATTTTGCCGTATGGTACACAAAGTTTTCCTTTCTGAGCCATTTACTTTCGTTCAAATAATTTCAGAGAAATTACGCATAGAAACTAAAAAGTTTTATTAGGACAGAGTTCATAATGGTTGTTAATAGAAAATTTACAATGATATTTTATTTAAGTGTTGCGATATTTTTTTTTTTTTTTTTTGAGGTGATGTGTTTAAAAATATATTTCATAAAATATATATATATATATATATATATATATATATGCCGAGAGATAATGCTTTATTAAGAAAAAAATTGTAATAATTTATTTTAGTTAGTTTGATACAGAGTTGAAGAAATTGAAATTTATTAAGATTAGAAATAAAATAGGATTGATATAAAATATTTATGGAAAAACCCCTTTCATCTATTGTTTTGAATAATAAGGCAATATTAACATATTTTGACACACCATGCGCTCCTGAAATTGGCACATGCAAACTATTCAAGCAAAAGAAATTCAATTTATTTCACGTTAGTTAAGAGTAAACAAAAAAATTTTGCCAATTTTAAATAATTTCTCAGGTATCAAATTCTTTTCTATCAGACATTGAAATTTATTGCACCTTTCTCTATTGTTTATTTATTCATTCATTCTATCAAATGTAGGAAAAGACAGACTGCATATCAAGAAAAAATCAGCGTCATTTAATAGTCTTTAGAGACCAGATATTACTGTTAAAAAAATAACAACAATAAATATACATTTAATAAAATATTTTAGGTGTCCTTCGTTAGGTGTTATAAAACTTTCTTTCTACGAAGAAGTTAGTAGGCAACAGAAATTTAAGGAGGGCCAATCACGTTTATCTTTAAATGCACATAATTTGCATTTTTTTTTTTTTTTTTTTTGTGAAATTATCAATAATTTAGATTCTTGATGTCACACAATATTCTACTGTCATTCAGAAATCTAAGTATCCCAATATTGAAAGTAATTTCAATATTCTAATTTTATATATTTTTATGTGCATGTTCTAATTTTATTTAGAAACAATCGATGCAGCTCAACGTTTTAATTGTTTTTTTTTTTTTTTTTAATATGAAAAAGTAGTGATTTTTACGACGGAACAAATATAGTAAAAATTTCAATGAAAAAATAATGAATGAAACTTTGAAGTAAACTTGCCCGTCTGTTTTAAATAGATTCCTTCTAATGAATATTAAATGAATTTTAAATTCTTCTTTGTGTGCTATAATATAAGTGAGCTTCATGCAATTACTTTAAATGCATTTGAATATTTCAGGGAATATGTGCATAGAAAATCCTACTTTATGCTTCTGTAGTAATGAAATATAATCTTAGATACATAATCTTAGATTATGTCATTTATCATCGTTCTGAAGTGTTTTTTTTTTATTCTGTGCCCTAATTTTTTAAAAACACATTTGTTTTTATCAGATATTACTCTGGTAATTAATTGTGCATTGAAACATAATTGAAAAGAACAAAAAAGCATCACACGTTCGATTAGTAATTAAATCTCAAGTGATTCGATTCCACTTTTTACCTCATCAAAACAATCCGCAAAACTAGAAAATTTCTCTTACCTTTCTAGTCGAACGAACTGTAAGAATGAGGTGTTCAAAATGTCGGGATGTAGTCATTCAATTGAAATAAATCCTTGATACCTTTTGAAATCTTTCAATTGCCCACGTTACAATGACGACATGACACACAAAAATAATATCAGAAATACAGACACAAAAAAAAAATCGCGTCCACCGCTGGTGATTACCAACAACAACAAAAAGTCTTGAAGGGCGGGGAATAAAGTTCTTACACCGTAGTACGGTTGCAGTTAAAAAGTAAAGTGGTGAAGAGTTCTAGATGTACAGTATTTTCGACACCACTGATAGCATATGTTTTTTTTTTCTAATGCAGTTGGCAAACACTTAGACACTTGTCTTGGATGCCTTAAGGTAAGCGCTGCACAGACGTGACTCACTTAGCACTACCCAGGGGGCACGTGCAACTTGAAGATAAGCCACGTATGCAGAGTCCCAACGCCCCCGCAACGCACTAGGATCCTGTTAGACCGGGACCTACGGCTTAAAGTGGATTCCGAACCACTACAAACATCCAAGGCACCGCCGGGACTCGAACCCGAAACCTGTGGTACCGAGCACTAGAGCGCTAGCCCTCGGTCATTCAGGCCCTCTGATAGCATATGTTGAAGTTGTGTTTTTTTAAAAATGAACATGCCTAAATTCCCTGCAGACTGTGATATTACCGTACATTAATTTGGACTTTTCCTTTTTTTGGACTTAACCAAGCACAAACTAATGAGTGAAGTGGATTTTGATATTATCGAATTTTTTTATATTCATGCCTAAAGAATAACTGTTTACAAATATTTGCAGATCCATCCAGGCTAGAGTTTTTAATGTTTTATTTTGTATTAACTCCATCTACTTATGTTTAGCGAAATTTTAAAATGTAACATTTATTTTTTGGCAATGCATGGGTATATTTGGGGAATTTTTGGACATGCGTTTGTGACATTTGAACATGTTTTTGGCAATGTAAAAAAAAAAAAAAAAAAAAAAAAAAACTGCATATGTAAGGGTATCGCATCTAATTTAATCCGTTATTGACAAAGAATCTTGTCTGTAATAAACTAGGAAAAAAATGATGGAATATTTTTTTTTCAAAAACTGAGTTATATAATGCTTTCTGTTTTAATCTTTCTTCCAATTCTGAAAATGTTTCCAAAACAATTTCTAGTTATATATTTAAAGCAAAATGAAATATCACGAGTTTATGTGTTCCTGATCTCTGGCGCTCCATACCACAGGTTTCGGCTTCGAGTCCCGGCGGTGCCACGGATGTTTGTAGTGGTTCGGAATTCACATTAAACCGTGTGTGCCGGCGTTGCGAGGAGCGTTGCGGGCGCGTTGTTACTCCGCGTCCGTGGCTTATCTTCAAGCTACACGCGCCCCCTGGGTAGTGCAAAGTGAGTAACGTCTGTGCAGCGCTTCCTTAAGGCATCTAAGACAGCTACCTAAGTGTTTGCCGGCTGCATTAGAAAAAAAAAAATGTATTTCTGATCTAGTTGTATTTCCTAGACACGTCCTTCGTAATGTATCTTACATGTGTAAAATAGTGCAGAGCATAATGTTTATCTAACCTTCCCGCAGACGGAGCTACTGTTCAGCTACCTGGGCGGCATCTCGGGTGGATGGCTGGGCATCTCCCTTCTGGAGTTCTGCGCATTCGTGGAGGGGACATTTTCAGTCCTCGGGTTCGCCCTGGGGCTGTGCTGCAGCCTCCCCAACCGCGGTTCCTCCTCCAAGAAGAAGAAGAGTTCTTCCAAGAGGCGCCCTACGACAGCCCCGCACAAGAAATGCCACTGTGGTAGAGGCGTCATCCTGGGCCTACCGATCGCCCGTTCCAAAAAGGGCATTCAAGTGGTGCCCTACGCCTACTACTGACACGCCCCCTTGCAGCAAACAGCGGGACACCTCTTTGGATACGATGATGATTGTAAAGTTTCTCTAAAGATTGAATAAAATGTAGATACTACAGACTATTAATGTATGAATAAGTGGTCAGTGATAGTGTCGGAAAAATTAGCCGCGGTGTATAGAAGAAACAGACATCACTACACTTTAATAAATTTAAGAGAGTAAATTTTATTATATATAAAGGTAAAAAGCAACACTTTACAAACACCATACTTTTGGTTTTAACTTAATTATGATCAAATCATGTTATCTGAAGTCAACCGCCCATTAAGTTAACAATACTTGATTTATTTTCTATTTATACCTCCCATTCTATGCCTTGAGCATAGGACGTCGGATCCGGATGCAAAACGAAAGTGAAATATTTGCATGATTCCCAATACTTTGGGCAACAGGTAGGAGATGTTACTGATTATATAAAATATTTCATTCCAATAACATATTTCTTTGAAAATGACAATAGTGATAATACTAGGCGAAAAAAACCAACGATTTCAAGAAAAGAAACAAATTTAAACCATTTTTCTTCTAAACTCTACATAGTTATAAAGGTCCTTTCATTTTTAATAAATATCAGTAGCACTTAGGTGTTATCGAAATGAGAAGGTGTTATCGAATAGATGGTCACGAGAGGTCTCCATTGTGGCGAGTACTGTGTGAACTGGTGAGTACTACGAGCGTTTCCATGGAGATAACGAGAGAGAACGCCAGGAGTGATTGACAGAGAAACACTCTGGGACCCTACTGTACGAATTATGTGCGTGTTTACGATTTTTAAGTATAAAATAGAATTGATAGTGTAGAAGAGGCACAGGTGGCATGTGCATTGAAGTAGTGTACATAAAGTATTGTTATTGTAAATAAATTGATATAAAGAGAAAGAGTGGAGTGTTATTATCCACCAGACGCCTACAACACGAAACCTGACACAACTAGTCGCTATCAGGCGACAGCAGTTCACATACCAAGAATTTTATAAGCAAGTGTTTAAGTATTAAAACAATTTCAACGAATATTCACAGTTCTTTCCATTATTATCAATGCTAGCAGCGATCAATTATGCGAAAATAGAAAGTGAAATTATGAATTGACTTCTTAGTTTATTTGTGCATATAATAATATATTTTCTATTAATGTTGCAATGTAGGGAAAAAAATTATACTTTAGGATTCTTGTCATAAAAGAGCATTCATATTCAAAAATGCCAATGTGTTGCCAAAAAGCAGAGGTGCTGCCATCTAGATGCCATCGAAACGATTAGAAACTTACCCGATTCTTGCAGGGGTAGGAGAGAAAATGGAGAATCGAATGGCTGTTTTATCTGTAGTAATATTTTCAGCTCATATGACTGCGTATAAACTTTTTACTCATAATTTATCATTGGGAAAAAGAAAAATGAAGCATTGCTGTTGAATTTGTGAAGGGTGTATGACAGGGGTCTTGTAATAGAGATAAAAAGATAAAAATCCTTAATAGAGACAGAAAGCAAATGATTTAATCACTTTTAAGAATTCAATGTGAGAAAAATGTTGATTTGAATTGCGTTTGTTAAATTGTTACTTACTTCTTTAATACAGGTTTTGTACAATTTTAACTCAAATTCATGAAGAAAGGTGAAAAAAATATGACGAAAAATTCATTTGTATTTTGGTAATTTTGCTTGTTTAGAGAACTGTAATAGTAAAATAATATAATATAGTAATATAATGAAATTTGCACAACGAACGATGTTGTAATTAAACGAAATAAAATGATCATGTTTTTGTTAGATTTGTTCAGATTTTTTTTTTTTATTGTTATATATTCAATGAAAATATTCGGCTCGAAAAATAATTTAATATTACTACTTACTTCTAAATTACCTTTAATACTGTTCTATACGAATCCGCATTTGACCGTCGGTAGTCAAATGAAACTTATATTCATTACGAAGGCAATTTTTTTTGCTACAGAAATTTTGGTTAAAAAAATGCAATAGACTGATTCCTTCAAGTCATAACAAAGCGAGCTTTTTTTCTTCATTATAACTGCGTAATGTAATTCCAAAGTGGATTCCAAATTTGGCTTGCCAAATATACACTGTTATTGGATCTACTGAAAGTCGCAGTCAGAGATTTTTTCTGAGTTTATTTTGAAGTCGAATTTATTAAATGAGAATATGCCAACTTTCCATCGGAAAAATCAACAGTACGTTCCTTTATTTCACTGTTCAGCTATTTAAATGTATTTTTAAGAAACTATCCTTTATTTTTCATTACTTAGGAAACCGGAAAAAAAAGAAAATAAATAAATAATAAATTTTGAACTAGAAAATTGCTGATTCCATGAATTCGAGAAACGTCGTTCACTGACTCTGGTTCTCTCTAACGTCGATGAATTTTTAAAACAGAGACATTGTTTATTAAAAATATTCTTTCCAATGAAAATGTTATTTACAACATTGCGTTGCTCATTACATTACAGAGCTTATTACATTTTGTAACAAACTAACAGTATGCTTATTCCCTGCACATCAAATAAAAATCCCCCGCCCTATTCAGAAGGGCTCAGTTGTGTGAATGTTGCGTAATATGGACTGAAAGGGAAAATCAGAATATTTTTTCCCCTTTTTACAGTTTGTTTTCCTTAAATATTCTCGATTCCACAGTTAAATATGTCGTGTCTTACAATATTCTCACAATGTTATAGACAAATATAACTTGGTTAGGGAAAAATGATGCCTTTTAAACTGCATTTCATTTTGTGAGTGAATAGAATGTAAATAAAAGATTTTTTAAAATTTTGATTATTGCAATTAGTTGCAGTTAGTTGTCAGTCACGGTGGTGAAGGGGGCTCGCAATTTTTGGGGTCAAGGCTGCAGCACTTTAAAAACGTATTGTGAGGGCTGACATTTCTCTGAATCTGCTCAAACAGCAAATTCCACAGTATTTTGTTTTCCTTAAAACTTTTCCGTCAAAAACGAACAAACAATAAATAAATAAAAAAAACTAAAATCTGCTCGGCAAATTTTAACTTATCCTGTGTGAGCATTCAAGAACGAATGAATAAACTAGGGAATATGCCAATGTATAATAATGCACGAGATGTATGAAGCAATCGACTGGAATGCTACAAGAATGGCCAAATTCAAAAAGCCACATGAATATAGCAATGTTGAATAGATCAAGAACTTCATGAAGTATAAATTGTTCAAGAATATCTAAAAGAATATACAAAAGTAACATAAATGTCGTCGCAAATGAAGAATGAAGTATTCCAAATTCTACAAGAAACGTTGTCACATTTAATAGCCAGAAGAATATATCGAAATTTGAAAATTCTAGGCGTAAATGAAGATTGAAGCATTCCAAACACAATAAGATGCACTATACAGCTCAATAGGCATGGAAAGAGGCCAAAAGTGATAAATGTGAAACTTCAAAAATAGGGAATGGATCAACGCTACGAGTACTTATAGCCATTGGATTTACAAATGTTTAAAATCCCAACCCAAAACAAGAAAAATGCTTCAAAACCATACTACAAAACACTTCAAGCAGAAGCCAAATTCTCCAGAAAATTTCTGAAGATTAACGTTATTGATGAATCATTTCGAGAATTAAAGGGCCCAAACTATCATTTTCCGCCAAAATTTGCAATGGAGTTTTATTTGCTTGACCCTCATTTTCGGATAACATCCCGGACCCCTAACCAGGACAACATTATGTTCACACATGATAATAAATAAATAAAATAAAATAAATGAATGAATAAATAAGACCCTCGGGAATTAATATATATGTATTTTTTTACGAATAATAATAATAAATAAATAAATACTTTAAAAAACTTGAATATTACAAAATTAGAATTATGAAATTTCATCGAAAAATATGTTGCACTTGTTGTAAATTTCCCCTCAATCCCTCAATTCAAAGGCCTTCAACAAATTATAGAGATCTCGTTTATAAAATTTCAGGTCGCTTTGAAGTGTAATGGTACACAAACATATATCAACGTTAAACATTTAACGAATAATTAAGTAAACAATTCTACAATAATATGCCAGAGTTACGCGATAGGTGGGTTCCATGAATATCGCTCAAGTCGAATTCATGTAAATCCCGTACAACTTTATTTAAAATATCTAAAGGTTTTGTTCCATTTTGTCATTGGACAAAAGCAGCAGTTTAGTAGAAAAATATTTAATAAATTGCAGTTCTTGACATAGTCAAACCTCTGTAATTTTCCAGGCTCTAAAATTTTTACCTTACCAAATATTCCACAATTATATTATTTTCAAGACAAATCACTTTCTTTGTAAACTTTTAAAAAATTACAGTTGAAAAAATGTTAACAAAATGGTAAAGAAAAGAAATTATAAATATATTAATATTAATATTGAAGATTATATTGAAATTATATATATTAATATTGAAGATTTTCAGCAATCAATACACACTAGAATAGAGGAAATTTATATAGCCAACTTAAAAAAATAAATAAATATAAAAAAATACAGGAATATATTTATATGAAATTGCATTGTTAAAAAAGAAAATAATTAATAAACAGGGTAATGAATGAGAATCAGGAAAACGCGAACATTAACTGTGAATGAAATTCAGCTTTTAATATTACTGTACTAGTAGATTAGATAACCGACACCGTTTTGAGTCGATTGATGAGATTCAACGTGAATCGCCGTGCGCTTTGAAGGTCATCCCTGCCTACGACTTTTTAGCCTGCATTCAGGATTGGAAAAACAGTTGTCATGAGTGCATTGTGTGCGGAGGGGGATTACTTTGAAGGCGAGAAAATAAATTTGGAAAAACAAATAAAGAGTGTTTGGAAAAAAAAATAATTGTTCTTACTTTTTAGCCACAATAGTATACCTTTGTGACACATATTCTTCAACGTTCAAAATCGTAGGATCTATCATAAAGAAAATTTTAATGATTATCAGCTTTAATTTGTATAAATTCTGAAAAAACAAACAAACTTAAGGTAGAATATGAATTTGTAGTTTTCAAGTTGAAGATTAAATTAATATTTCCACCGACATCAACTTTGAAAAATATGCACCTAGTTTTAAAAAGACAATTTATCAGTTTGGTTTGTCTCTCTACGGTCATCTTGTGCACACGAGGGCTAAACAGACCGGGACCTACAGTTTAAAGTGGATTCCGAACCACTAATTTAAAAAAACAGAAAAAGGGAACATTTTAATAATACACATAATGTTTTTATTAATGATTTAGAGAGCCTTTTAAACTTTATTTAAATGATTATTATTACCTTAAATTTATTTTACGTTTTTAGAAGTCTGCTGCCGTTAGTTTAAATAAGTGAAAATTTTCATAGCATCGCAAAATTTTCTAAAACCTCACAATCAGTTTTTTTTTCGTAGAAATTCTATTATGATTAAATTTTCTCTAACATGAATCTTCAAAAATACAAAGAAGTTGGCTACCGCTAGTTTTATACAAATCTCTCAAATGGAAACAAAAATTTTATTTTATAAGCTTTTATTTGATTTTTTACTGAGCAGCAGCAAATTTTTCTAAATAATTAAAATATTGTTTTTAAGTCACAAAAAGTACCATTTATTTAAACGTGATTTGCTAGTTGACTGCACGAACCCTTTTGCAATAAAAATCTGTTAGTAAAATACTATTGTAGGATTGAATATTATTGGATAAAATACTATTGTAGGTATGTATGTAGGATTTGTACGTCTGCAAATCAGCAGACGGCGACACATTGTTATATGTACAGTGGATAAAAAAAGTATTGGCAATTGCCTATAAACGATCATATTTGCTAACAAAGTATGTTTACAAATTTTATTTTAACATAGCGATTACAGAAGGAGAAAAGACAAACAAATATAACGAAATTTTCATTTAAATATTTTCTTAGTCAAAATCTATGAGAAAATCCAAAATTTACATGATAAAAAAAGTATTGGCAAAATTATGAAATTGACAAAATTATGAGCGAAAACAAAATCAGTATACGTTTAGTACTTTGTATGCATACCTTCTGCATCTATAACAGCTTGTAATCTATTTCTCATAGAGGAAACCAAGGTCTTTGTTGTACTGTTGGGAATTTTGCGCCACTCTTGCAAGAGTAAACGTTTGAGGTCGTCTGTATTTGATATTTTATGTTTCTTGATTTCTAGATCCATCAGGTGCCATAAATTTTCAATTGGATTGATGTCAGGCGATTGAGGTGGAGTTTTTAATTGGCGAGGAGCATTGTAGAGTAGCCATTCACGGGTGAGATTCGCTGTATGCTTGGGGTCATTGTCTTGTTGAAAAACGAATGATGTTCCCAAGCCAAGATTTTGGGCACTGATTTTTAAGTTATGGCGCAAAATGTCAATGCATGTACGTGCTGTCATAATACCATCAATAAAATGCAGGTTGCCAATTCCATTAGCTGCCATACGGCCCCAAACTAAGACGCTGCCTCCACCATGTTTTACAGTAGCAGTTAAATGTTGCTTTTCCAATTCAGTATTTGGCCTCCTCCACACATATCGTCGTCCATCACTGCCGAAAATGTTAAACTTTGATTCGTCGGAAAAAATAACTGTGTTCCAAAACTCTTCAGATAAATCAACGTGGGATTTTGCGAAATCTAACCTCGTTCTCCTATTTATTTCCGAGATGAATGGTTTCTTTCTAGCTGCCCTTCCATAATAACTTCTCTCGTGTAAAACATTCCGTACAGTCTGTACGCTGAAAGTCTTTTGCGAAGTGAAAGCAACATCTCTAGCTATCTGGGGTGCACTTATTTTAGGGTTTTTCTTAACCTTGTTAATAATGACACGTTCTTCTCTTGTAGAAAATATTCGAGGTCGTCCACTTCTAGTCTTATTTTCTGTTGATCCTGTTTCCTTGAACTTTTTTACAATACTTCTGACAGTAAATAAACTTATATTGAACTGCACTCCTATAGCACGATAAGTTAAACCTTTATTTCTGAGCCTAATAATCGTGTTTTTAACACTAACGTCCAACTCCTTCGATTTCGAAGTCATTTTACTGCAGTAATCGCAAAATAATGCATACACTTTTGGAGTAGCTTTGCAGACTTTATACCGGTAGAGTTTCTTATCAGTCGAAACACGTGACTTCAATGTAACAAAATTTGCATAGCAGTTAAAACTTTGCCAATACTTTTTTGACATGCAAATTTTCGTTTTTGAAAGAAAAAATCGTTGAAAATGCAAATTAAAATAAATTTTTTACTATTTTTATATATCTAAGATGTCTTGTATTTAACTACGACAGCTAAAATTGCATAACATTTTATTTATTTGTCAATATGAATAAATTAAGGCAATTGCCAATACTTTTTTTACCCACTGTAGATGATAGAGAATTTTCACCACGTGTAATGATCTCTGAATTTTGACCTCAGGAAGAGCAAGGTTTGGCGGGCGACGAGACAGCTGCCTGGTGCAGCGAGAGAATGGAAATTAATATTTGTATAACCCAGAATTATTAACGGCCGTAAATATAGCTGTAAATAATAGTATTTAACTGAAATTGGCTAGAAAAGGAACATTTTGTTTCTTTATTTGTCTTCAAATTAACCCCTAGACATCACAAGCCCCTATATTTATGTATTTCAATAACATGCCCACAACTACTACACCCAATTCATAATACTTTATGTAAATAATTTAGAATAAATTTACTTCCTCTTTCATTATAAACTCTGTATTAAAACTGGAGTGTGATTTTGAAACAGAAATAGCTTCAAGCATGCATTTATATTAGTGATTTCAGTAATGAATTACAAATTACAATAATTAGTTACAGTAAGTATTAATTACAAAGTTGATTATTTCCCGCTTCATAAAATCTCATTTGACATGTTCAGTGGGGATGTTACGTTGTGTAATAATTTATTTTTAAATCAGCATTTTCTGTTAAAATGTGTTATCAAACAAGGAAAGCTCTTGTTACTGAGATGTTTGATCTTGAGATATTTTTCATAATTTTAATATAAATTTTCTGTACGATATGAGTTTATGTTTAGGGGTTTCATAGAATCTTTAGAATTATTCCTTGAATATACTACTGTGTCGAAAAAGCAAGACCCATTTTCAATTTAAAATTCCCTGGGCTTAAGGAATTTCAATTTTTTTTCTTTTTTAGGCTGCTGGCACTGTCTTTGACATCTGTGTGAAATTTCACGTCAAAATAGTCATGAGTGTTTGAGTGACGCTTGGCTCTGTGACACGCTAAAACTGATTCCGGAGATTCTTGTAATGTCCGAATGAATTGAGCAAAGAACTTGCATTTAATTTTGTTTGCGGAAACGTATAGAATGTTGCAGAAGGCATTCAGCCCTAAAGTCAAAAGACCCCTCCGGAGACACCGTTTTGAGTCGATTGAATAAATTCAACGTGAATCGGTGCGCGCTTTGAAGGCCATCCCTGCCGATGACTTTGTAGGATTGGAAAAAAAATCGGCATAAGTGCATTGTGTCCGGAGGGGATTACTTAGAAGGCGATGAAATAAATTTGGAAGAATAAATGCAGAGTTTTTGAAAAAAACAAATAATGGGTCTTACTTTTTGGGCACAGTAGCATGATAACAATGAATTGAATGCAGTGGAGAAAAGGAGGTACTTGTGATAGACACGACTCTCATCAGTGATGGTTAAGTTTCTGAAAATGCTGTGTTTCAGAGTAGACAAAAGGAAAGAACACATTCAGAATCATAACTTTTTTTATTTGTAATCATAAAATAACGTATGTTTCTAATAAAAATTTCTCTTCTTAATTCTTTGGCGTCTCGGTTCAGCGTTTCTTCGCAGATCGTTTCGTTTTCAGCAATGCTCGATATGATTTGCCGCGGATTCAACTGCGCGATGAGTTACGATTGTGCAAGCGCTGGAAAGTCTTTTTTCAACTCCTACTATTAGCTCACACTCTCCCTATATGTATCTTGTTCACATTTTCAATCGTTCATGAAATAATTTTTATTCATCCACTCAACTTCAAATACATTTTTTAAAACTTGTAGTGGAGGACACTCGAGGTTAATAGAGTTTTTTCAAATATTAATTTATTAATTAAATTTAATTAATTTGCCACTTAATATTGTGATTCTGTCATACGTATATACATATTTATATTAATTATAATTATTTAATAAAAAGTAACTAAAATAAAATTTTTCTTTATTGATCTAAGTAGCAATTGACTTAAATTTTTTTTTATATTACTTGTTTATTGTTGAGCACATTTGTCTCATGAATGACCGAAAGTAAGAGATTGTATTTTCTTCTCCTACCTAATCCTATGCAAACCACACATTTATCAGATGAAAAATATTGAATCCTGCGGTATGAAACATATGTATGTGACCAAACATTGTTGGTTTATCTCATACAATTTTGCGCCTTCTATTGAAATGTATGGAGGATTTCTTCTACTGTACCTTATGTCACCACTTCTAAAGGCTCGTTCCCGCCGAGGCGTGAGGCGGCAACGCGTCCTGCGGCAGGGAATAAATATTTTTCGACCAGTTCACAGCGAAATATCAGAAATCTCTTTACACCTAGTGAAGTTCCGCTTCGAGTTGAAAGTTTGTCAACTCGAAGAGGTGGATTTCAAACAGGTTTCAGGCGAACGCAGTGAGGCTAGTGATTGGTCAACGCTTCAATGCATCGGTAGGAACGAGCCTTAACAGAATCATTTTCCATCGCATAAACGTGAAGGGTAGGGGGGTAGGGAACGATCTGCGAAAATGCGTTGAAGCAAGACGCCTCGTTGCAAATACTGTCTAGGGTTGACATGTACAACGGTGCAGTTTGACACAATTAAGTACATCGAGGCTACCATGTACAAATATACAAACTCTCCTCGCAGTTCGCACAAAGTACTCGGACAGTACTGCAAAGCAACACAACGCTAATGGTCTCTTCCCCACAAACACAGTGCAATGCTATAAGCCTTCAGTAAACAGATAATTAAGAGTTTCTTTCTACAACACTGAGAGTCTCAGAAATGAACTCCTGTCACATGTAAAGCTATTTTTCCTTCGCTTTTGTATGCAAATGAATACAATAGTTCATTTAAATTAATATCGGATGATTTGTTTAATGAATTTAAATTTGTTTGAATTGCATAAATTTCTCTAAATTGTAAATTATAGTTGATTTTATCATATTAAAACTCAGAATTATTTTATTTGTTGTTATTATTGTTTCATATTAAAACTCAGAATTATTTTATTTGTTATTATTCATATATATTATACATTTCATATTAAAACTCAAAATTATTTTATTTGTTGTTATTGTTTCATATTAAAACTCAGAATTATTTTATTTGTTGATACATAATGAACGGATTAAAAATCACAAAAAAAAATCCCTCAAATTATGTTATAAAGTATAAAAAAGAAATAATTTGGTACTATTTTGACATGAACGTTATTTAAACAGTTATATCACTACATTGAGACCCTACAATTAGATGTAATTTGTTTTAAAGTGTAAAACGAACATGATAGGCTTTTAGCATTACTTTTAAAAGCTATAATAATAAATTTGAATCCAACACATCTACTGAACACTTAACATTTTTTTAAATCTTAAAAAGAGTTTCAATATATGCAGCATTACGATCCTGATTATTTTTTTAGTAAAAAAATAATGATCACAAAAACATATAAGCAAAACATTCATCTCTTCTATGAATGGCTGACTTCCGAATCGTCCTGTGAAGTGAGCTTTCCTGCCGCACAGCGGTGTCCGGCAGCGAAGCGAATATGCCGTGTGCTAGTTTCCATCACACAGTTGTCCTTCGTCCGGCACAAACAGAAAATAAACGACAACAACAACGACTCGGCGCCAGGAGAGAGTCCCGCACGTCTATTTTGGCCCTTTGATTTCCTTCTCGTGGTGTCCGCTGCTCACAGGGGTCAAAGCAGGGGCGCTACCAGCAGGTGCCCCGCCAGCACCAGGGCGGTCCAGAGGGGGGTGGTGAGGGCGCCACCGCTGCTGCTGATACTGGTGCTGCTGCTTCGCTCAGACACTGCAAAGCACATTTGAAAAATATGTATTTATTTCCCATGGCAAGGCAATAAACAAAGAGAAAAAATACAGAATAAACAAATAATTAAAAAAAAAATAATTAAGTCAATTCCTTCTGTTCTTCTTCCGACCAGAGGAGTACAGAGGACAGATATCATTAGTAGCTACACCAATGTGGCGGAAGTATTTATTAAGAAAAGTAGAAAAAAAAAATCAAGTCCTGTCGAGAGTCGGAAATTTGCTCTAAAAATTGCACGGGGCAAGTCCATTGGGAGGGGGTGATGAAACAAATTATGTTCCACGTTTTATCAGTTGAAAGGAGTTTGTAAGTTTTTTTTAAGGGTCCGTCTATTTCCTTCTTTACCTCAAAACTAAATGGATGAAAGGATGAAGGAAATTGCGGCTGTGTTAACTTGCAACCATTTTTGGCCAAGAGGTCGGCTTTTTCATTTCCAGACACCCCGCAATGGCTGGGAATCCACTGCAAAACCACAAAGCAGGCATAATTTATAATTGGGCTGCACTGCTGAACGCTGCTACTCATTTAGCACTATCCAGGAGAAAAGTATAGCTTAAAGTATGCTGTAAAGTAGCAGCACTACGCAAGTAATACTTTCCCCTACAATTTTTTCGTTGTACAAGATATATTGTTTTTGACGTCACATCAATCAAACCATAAATGACAGTCGTTGTGTTGGAAAAGTGTTTCTTGAATTTTCTGTTCCCTCCCGAATGTACCCTGATGAACAAGTCGTATCCCAGTTTCTGCTGTGTAATGTGTTGAACAGAAATGGTGCCTAAAATGTCCACTGCATTTAGAACGAAATTTTGTTAGCATACCAATGACGGCAAAATTATTTTACACGACTCCCCTCAATGTCTCATGCGCTAATAGCAATGGTAATCCCTTTTCATGGGAATGGATTTTACTTCCATGGGAAAAATTCTATACGAATAAGTATATGAATCGATACACAGAAGTACCACTGCATCGGGAACCCTCAGAAATTGCAATTGCTTCTGGCTTGGAGATTGTGTTTTCAATGGATTCCCAGCCATTGCGGGTACCTGGAAATGAAAAAAACGACATCTTCGCCAAAAATGGTTGCAAGTTAACACAGCCGCAATTTCCTTCATCCTTTAGTCCATTTAGTTCTGTGGTAAAGAAGAAAATAGACAGACCCTTAAAACAAACTTACAAACTTCTTTCAACTGATGAAACGTGGAATATATATTTGTTTCATCACCCATCCCAATGGACTTGCCCCGTGCAGTTTTTACAGCAAATTTCCGACAGGATATGATTTTCTCAATAAACACTTGCACCGCATGGGTGTAGCTACTCATGATATCTGTCCTCTGCGTTCGTCGGGTGAAGCCATGGACTTTTTACATTTGCACAGCATGCACTTGATTTTATGACTTCTAATTCTGGCAACTTTACCAAGGTTACATTTTATTGGGCTGCTAGTGTTCTTATGGCGGATATCACTGCAGTTTGATGTAGGGGTAAAAAAGGGGGGAATCCACAGCTCAAGTGTCTGCTACATTTCAGAATCATTCATTCTACATTTCAGTGTATACATTTTCATTCATGTATGCATTTCATTGTGTTGCTTTTGCATTTGTGTATTTTAATATCAAGCAATGTTTTAATTTGTTGGAATATTTTAACAGTAATAATTTCTGAATTTACTATGAAAAGAATGAACTTCTTTCAATAAAACAATTTTCTCGTTGTACAAGGCATGTTGTTTTTGACGTTACATCAATTAAACCATAAATGGCAGTCGTTGTGAACGTGTTGGAAAAGATTTTTGGTTATCCCCCGAATGCATATTTTAATTTTCCCCTTATGAAGAAGTCGTATCCCAGTTTCTGTGTAATTTGTTGAAGACAAATAATGCCTAAAGTGTCCACTGCACTTAGAACGAAGTTTTGTTAGCTTACCAATAACAGCAAAACTATTTTACACGACCCCCATCAATGTCTCACGTGATACTAACAGTGGAAATCCTTTTTCACGGGAACAGATTTTACTTCTCATGGTAAAAAATTCTTTAAGTACATGTATCTGAATCGATATACTGAAGTATCACAGTATAGGGAACCCTCAGCTCAAGTGTAAGTCACAAGAAATGTTAACTGTTAACTGCTTACCTTTTCCGAAGTTCTCCGCGACCGTGAGCCCCGACGTCCTGTGGTTCCCGCCCAGGGTGGTCTCCTGGCTGCGCGTGTTGATGACCCTGGAGAGGGTGGCCGTGCACTTGAGTCGCATCTCCTCGTTCTCGTCCAGGTGCCTGGCCTCCACCCTCAGCTTCAGGCCCAGCACCCCCGCCGGATGGTCGTACCGCACCACCTGCTCCGGTTCCACCTGCACGAGAAAGGGAAGGTCACACCCCAGAAACAGTTTCTGATTGGTGAACGGTGAGAAAAACTGGAAAGTCAGTTATTTAAGTGCACCGAACGCAAGAGGAGAATATCCTGGCGGTGTCATGGATGTTTGTTGGGGGAATCCACGTTAACTGTAGGTTCCAGTCTAATTAGCTTAAAGAGTGCAAAAAGATGACCGTCGAGCGGCAAACCAAACCAAACCAAGAGTAAAACTACTCTTGGTTTGTGGTTTGGCAATTTGTCATCTTGTGGACACGAGGCCTAACAGACCGGGACCTACATTTTAAAGTACAGCAATGGTGGGCTCTTACCAGCTTGTCGTTGAGGAACCACTGCAGTTCCGGGGGCGGGTGCTGCTTGGCGGAGGAGCAATTGACGTCCAGCAGCTCTCCCACGCGGTACTGCGACCGACCCCCCGTGATCACGGGGCCGTCCCGGGACACCACGGCTGTAAATGGAAAAAAGCACGCATCACTCTTTACTGCAAGTTATAATAATAATAATTTATAAAATGAGCCCCATCTGCAACACACTGGTTAGCATGTAGGAGGGCCGAGATTCGAATCCGCTGGTGACATCTTTTGTAATCTTTTGCAAAGCTCTAAAATATATAACCTTTATTATTAAATTACATACGAAGATATAAAATGTTTTGAAAAGAAAGCAATTTACCAATATTACAGATTGTTTTTCATTGTCATGTATTTTCTACAACTTTAAAAGTCTACATGTGAGAAGTCTAACTGTTTCAGAAAAGAGGACACTCGATGGCTATCGTGACGACGCGTTTCACATCGACAGTCAGAATGCTCCGCGAATGTTTTCAAAGATTTTTCTTTCATGCGACTATCCAATGCGAATATTTTTCCCTTAAAAGTGTTCCAAGACACCACTTTGATCAACTAGGTGGACTATTCATGGCATACATCAGTTGAACACGCGGTGCATCTGTGTTAGAAAAACAAACTAAAAAGAAGAAGCATTTTTGTCTCCTGGAGAGAAATATATTTTACAAACGGAGGGAAAGCAATGTATGGATAGGTTAAAAGTGTACGGTCAATTAAAAATTGTGAACGTAACTGTTGCGCAGATGCGTGCTTAGGTGTAATATTAATGAAACTACGCCAAGAAATAAACATTCCCGCCGTTTGACACAATAATAGGTAAGACATCCTTGGCCCACCATGAGGCTGATGCTCCACTGATGATGATAATTATTATTATTTACGTATCATTTGGATGAGGTGCTCATCTATTGCTGTCCAAGCTCTGATAGCATTGCTGACCCAGACTTTATTATGAAAAAGAAAATTTATTTTTGCAGCTCAACAGCAGATGTAAATGCGCAGCCAATAGAAGAGGAAAGCAAACATTCGGTGGTTCTCTCAAAATTCTCAATTTTCAATACTTATGATTTAAATTGGAGCCTGATAGCCGGCCTTGGCCTATCATCATCAGTGGGCTGTTGCGATACTGATGATAATGAGATTTAAATTCCATTCTTCTACTTTAAAGCGGAAGAGCAGAATTTTTATAAAAGATAAGATAGGGAAATGCAAACTTACTGAAAGGATGGGAACATTATTCGAAGAAATGTTTAATCTTTATGTCCTTATTATACTATTTCTAAAACCCTATGAGCTGTGAGAAAGGCTTTTAAAAGAACATATCTTCTACAACCAGAAATCTTCAAATTATGATGCAGAAAAAAAATTAGGCTATTTATAGTACCTTATATCATTTCAATTGGTACGCTTAATGTTGATATGTTGTTATCTCTTTCCACAAAGGCCACATTGAATGCTTGATTCATTTATAAATTAAAAAATGGTTATTTATTTAATTATCTTTTTAAAAATATTATTTGTTTCATTATGATTTTGAATGAATTACCATAAAAAATATCTTTGGCAAAATACAGGAAATAAAATAAAGCTTTATCGATATTTGGAGTGAAAACACGCTCCAATGCTAATTAAAATCAAAATAATTTTTGACTCATTCATTTTTTAGCACATAAGCTATTACTACTGTGTCCAAAAAGTAAGACCCATTTTCAATTTAAATTTCCCGGGCATATGGCATTTCAATTTTTTTTTCTTTTTTAGGTTGTTGGCACTGTTCTTCACATCTGTGTGAAATTTTACGTCAAAATATTCATGAGTGTTTGAGTTACGCTTGGCTTTGTGAGACGCTCAAACGGATTTCGGCGATTGTTGAAATGTCTGAATGAATTGAGCAAAGAACTTGCATTCAATTTTGTTTCCGGAAACGTCTATAATGTTGCAGAGCATTCCTATATTGGAAAGGCATGTTTAGAAGTGGTATAAACAGTTCAAAGAAGGTAGAGAACGCGTTGGGAACGAAGAGCCCTCGGGTGGACCCTCAACCTCAACCGACGAAGCTCACGTCCAAAACAATTAAAGATTTGGTACTTGCAAATCGTCGATTTTTAATTAGAGACCTTGCTGATGATGTTAGAATTTCAAACTTTCATTTTAAAAGATGTTTTGGGGCTCAAACGCGTCAAATCTCGATGGGTACCGAAAACACTGAATGCGTTAGCTCACACTGCATTGATTCTTCAGGACTTTTTCTCCAAAAAGTGAAACCCATATCGTTCCACAACCACCATATTCACCTGAATTAGCATCGGGCGACTTCTGGCTATTAATTAAACTCTAAAGACTACTCCGGAGACACCGTTTTGAGTCGATTGGGGAGACATTTCAACAATAGCCGGAATTAGTTTTAGCATCTCGCAAAGCCAAGCGCCACTCAAACGCTAATGAATATTTTGACTTGAAATTTCACACAGATGTCAAGGACAGTGCGAGCAACCTAAAAAAGAACAAACAAATTGAAATACCGTATGCCAGGGAAATTTAAATCGCAAAAGGGTCTTACTGCTTGAACACAGTAAGATTACAACACGAATTCATTTTTAAAAGAGAACAAACATTGTTCTTCATTCAAATGAGTTTGTGTGCATTTCAGCAGATCAATGATGTTGTTCTCACTACAGGTTTCAAGCGCGGGAAAAAGCCTTGAAATATTTTTTAATTTTCTCACAGCCGGCGTGCCTTTTAAAGCGAACGGGTCAACGAGCGAGTGCGTGTCATACACACAGACCGTTGCTAGGGTGACTCGTTCACGGCCGCTATTGACTCGTCTCCTTCCTAGCCGAATCGATCATGTATCGGGAATATAAAGCTACAAAATAGCTTGAAATGCTCTAAATGGACTTAAAACCAACCCGATAAACTATTTTTTGTACCGTACTCTAAAACGCAATACCAGTGACCCCATTTGATATATAAGACAATTGAGTTATGGATTTTTTTCTCCGTCATCATGCATCTTTTGAACACATTGAATAAGAAAAGAAAAGCTCGTTGTAAGTCACATTTGATTGTGTGGGAATAGACTTCTTTATTGCATTAAAAGGTGAATTCTCCAGGGCATAGAGTAGTATGAATAAGTTTTTATAATTATAGAAAAAATAAAATTTGAATGAATGAGTTTTTATAACAAGAATATAGAAATAAGTCTCTGTTTTAAGCAATAAATAAGAATAATTATTTTCTATTGATTCAATCGATTGATTTCTTGCAATAAGATATTATTTTGTCTTTGATCCTACATCTTTCTCAATATTAAAGTTGCAATAGCCAAGTCTCCCACGGGTACTTTCTGTACATCGATGGGCCAAGTGTATCAAGGAGAATTGTTATGACGTCCACACTAGAATGTGGAAGTTCTGATCGGCGTACACAAAAAGAAGTGGTTGAAATTTGGATGAACGGCATGCTGCGTAGCTTGTTGGAATTTTGGATCACTCGTCTTGGAGTTGGTTAGTGACCCTTATCAGTGGATTTATGATCTTCCGATTGACGGTTTGTTACTCACTCACGGGGCAACAATTTAGACGTCACAGTAAGAATTGCACTAGAAGTATACACAAAAAGAGGTTCTTCAAAGCAGTTGGGCTGCAGCTGTCACGTTATTCGAACAGGCTTTGTTTTTCGAGAGTACAAACTGTATCACAGAACTAACTTCCGTTTTTTGTGTATCGCGAACATTGCGCCAATTGCAGTGCAATTGCATACTAATTATATGAGGAAAAACTGCCATCTTATTGTCAATGAGATACGTTTTACAAACGAATCGTTGGCATTTCAGAAAACAGTGACGATTTTAAGCACCTCACCAACGGATTTAAAATACATCAGTAATGCTTTCTTTACCGCAACAGTAAAGTCTTCCACGAATACCGATAATTATTATTACTTTTTGAACATCTGTGGGCCACGTGTATCAAGGAAAATTGCTATGACGTCCACACTAGCATGTGAAAGTTCTGATCGGCGTACACAAAAAGAATTGGTTGCAATTTGCATGCTTGAACCTCTTTTGTGCATACTTCTAATGTAATTCTTACTGTGACTTCTAATATACTTCCCTGTTCTTGTTCTTGAATTATCGAACAAAATCTTTCATGTTCTCTTCAGATTTTTTTTTCTGCTGAAAATTTAAATACTTAATCTGTCTGGACGTATTATTAAGTATTTGTTTAAGATTTGAGGATGGTATCTTATTGCATAAAGTTTTACATCAGCGAATTCCATTTTCACTAAAACACCAAATTCTAAAATGAAATTAAAGTTAAACGCACACACACCACACACACACACACACACACACACACACACACACACACACACACACACACATAATAACGATTTAAGTATAAAATTTTCCATAACATACTACTATGTCCAAAAAGTAAGATCGTTTTTCAATTTAAAATTCCCAGGGCTTATGAAATTTCAATTTCTTTTTCTTTTTTAGGTTGCAGTCACTGCCCTTGGCATCTGTATGAAATTTGACGTCGAAATATTCATTAGCGTTTGAGTTACGCGAGACGCTAAAACTGATTCCGGCGATTTTTGAAATATCTGAATGAATTGAGCAAAGAACTTGCATTTAATTTTGTTTGCGGAAACGTATAGAATATTGCAGAAGGCATTCGGTGAGCATTCCTATATCGGAAAGGAATGTTTACAAGTGGTATAAAGAGTTCAAAGAAAGTCAAGAACACGTTGAAGACGAAGAGCCCTCTGATCGACCCTCCATCTCTACTGACGAAGTTCACGTCCAAAAAATTAAATATTTCGTGCTTGCAAACCGTCGATTTACAATTAAAGATCTTGCTGATGATGTTGGAATTTCAAAAGGATTGATCCGTTCCATTTTGGGCCTCAAAAGCGTCCAATATCGGTCGGTACCGAAAACACTGAATGCGGCAGGTCACACTGCATTGATTGTTCGTGACTTTTTTTGCCAAAAATGAAACTCATATCGTTCCACATTCCCCGTATTCACACCGTGCTACTTGTGGGTATTCCACAAACTCAAAAGACTCCTCCGGATACACCGTTTTGAGTCGATTGAAGAGATTCAATGTGAATCGTCGCGCTCTTTGAAGGCCATCCCTGCCGATGACTTTTTAGCACGCATTGAGGATTGGAAAAAAAAGTTGGCATAAGTGCATTGTGTCCACAGGGGATTCCTTTGAAGGCGATGACATAAATTAGAAAATTATATGCTTCTATTGGGCATTTTTGTATTTTGATATTGCTTGATTGTCATCTCCTAGTTTGTCCGCCCCCCCTTTTTATTATTTATTATTATTATTTTATTTATTATTCTTATTTTTTTTTTAACTTCTTTCCCTCCTATTAACTGTTTGCTTTAATTTTTTTTCCTGCTAATTCTGTGATACTTTGTTTTATTATTTGAATTCTGAGCAGATGTGCACTACGTGCACAGGTACTCGACTCTCCTATCCAATCTAGTAGTAGAAAGAATAAATAAAGAGCTTTTGAAAAAAATAATAATTGTTCTTACTTTTTGGGAACAGTAGTATAAACAAATAAATGAAATAACTGAGAGAATTCGGCGTTTAAATGAACTGAAACGCTTTTGTTGCAGAAATGTAGATTGGAAGTAGTGTGTAGGTAAAGTAAGGACCTACTGAAGGGGTTGGGAGGGGAGGAGAGCAGCTCGGGGTCCCTGTCCCCCACCACGAGCTCCTCGCTGGCCGTGGAGTAGGTCTGCGAGACGGTGGCGGTGCAGCGCAGGGTGAGCGCCCCGCCCTCCCGCAGGTCCCTGGGGCGCACCACGAACCGCAGCCCCAGGGACGAGGTGCTCAGGCCGTCCAGGTGCTCCTCGGCCGCCTGCCGCCGCTCCATGCCCGCATCCGCCTATTGGGGAAGAGAAGAATAAGTTATAAAGTACACAAAATAATCACATTCAATTCACTTGAAATGCCCTTTTGAGGCATTGATTCTAGACCAATGCCTCATGCAACGTGATTAAAAACGGATTCATCCAAGTGCCAAATGGTGGTAAGCAGTGTCCAGTTTCGAGACCATAGATCACTCCAAGAATAGCACTTAACTTCTGCTCAAATAGACCCAAATGGGCCCCATCAAATCTTGCCAAAATCCAAAATACATTTTCAGAGCCATAGATCAAATTGGTTTAATAAGGATTTTATAAAATAAGAATTTAGTTTTTCTTTTGCTTGTTTTAAGTATTCTATAATACTTAAGTGCTTGCTCATTGGACTATCTGTTGTAAGCAAAGTTGGGATAAAAAAAATGTCTTTTAAAAGAGTGCAAATACCTCTGTAAATCTGTAACAAAAACCTTTGTGCTGCAAAAATTGCTTTTATACATTGTACAAGTTCAATAAAAGCCATTGATTTAGTTTCACACATTGTTTTAATCCAGGGGTCTCCAAACTTTCCAGCCTTAGGGCCATACTGTTTACTCCAGTAAGTACCAAGGGCCAAAACCGTTTTAATTTTTCTGCCATTGTCCAAACCCCGCGGTTTCATTCGCGTTAATTTAGCTTTTCCGTTCCTGAGGGATTTTCAGGATGAAAATCATATGTTTTATTCAGGATATATACATTCCAAACATCGATATACATACATATGCGATACTCTTTACCCCAACATAACTACCGAGGGTAACCGCGGTATGTTCACTAGTTTATAATGTTAGTGGGATTCATTTCAATTATTTGTTAGTTGTTATGCTTAAGTTACATTTTGTGCGTATTATGCTTGTCATTAAGCTTTACCTAGCAAGTCAATAAAACCGAGTTATTATCATTCTGTGTTTTTTTATCCAACTTATTACACCAACAATAAGTTATTCGCTGTCGCGGGCCGGATGGATGACACTGGCGGGCCGAATTTGGCCCGCGGGCCGTAGTTTGGAGATCCTTGTCATAGATGATTTCGAAAGGACCGCAAATTTAGCAAATTCTTGCTGTCTTATTATTGGCAATTTGGATGTCTAGTGTCTTATTATTGGCTGTCTTGTTATTGGCAAATTCTTATTGTCATTATCTTTCACTAGATAATTTCTGTGGTAATTAGTTTTTTTAATATTATATCGGAATATAATTTTAAGAATTTAGTTTTCAAAGATTTTATTTGGTTATTTGTTGGAAGCTAAAGATAGAAATACTTCATATTAATGAATTTCAGTAAAATCATGTTTTTTTTCATAGATCATTCTGTTTCCAATTGCACTTAATTTATTGCGGTACACGAACAAAAATGTGTCCATTGCAATAAATTTTAAAAAAGAAAACATTTACATAGTATATTAATATTTACATACAAAAATAGCTATATACTTTTTAAACCAGAATCACTTGATTAAAAGCCCTCTTCAAAAAGAGGTCCTTAAAAGCAATTGATCTGCAATTATTACGTTACTTGACGGCTACTATGCAACTATTGCGTTAATTGGCAATTATGCTGCTATGCTACTTATAGCTTCAAATAGTGTTGTGTAGTGATTTCCTTTAATTTCTTGAAGCTGTGAGTTTTCACAATCCTATCATAAAATCTGTTTATGAATTTCCGATTCCTTGAAAACTGCATTCAATACCATTTTGAGTATTTTTGAAAATACACCGCAGTATTAATGCATTATGTATCGCTTCTGTTTATTGACTATTTTATTGAAAGGTAAAATTCCAATATTTAGTCTTAGAATATTTCGTATGATTAATAATTTCTGTTTACATTAAAATGTTTATAGCCTTTTAATAAGTGTGATATTGTTATGATCCAACATGAGTTTTTTTTTAAAAGTATCTTTGAAAGTCATGATTGTATCATGAATGTATCTTTGAAAATAATTACCTATACCTACAAAAAATAATACTATGAAATAGATTTACAAATTAAATATGTACTAAAAAGATTTACAAA
This sequence comes from Caerostris darwini, assembly GCA_021605075.1. Classification (NCBI taxonomy): domain Eukaryota; kingdom Metazoa; phylum Arthropoda; class Arachnida; order Araneae; family Araneidae; genus Caerostris; species Caerostris darwini. The sequence continues at coordinate 11,196 of BPLQ01006587.1, read as the reverse complement.
TTAGAATTCGCAATGCCGAAATCACCCACTTTCCTAATCACTACTTTCCTTAGAAATTACTAAATACACAGTCTTAAATTTTTTTTTTTTAATGAACATATAAAATAGTAATATAAATGAACATATAAATAATAAAATCTAAGGTTTAAAGTTGATGGGTTATTTTTATTGGATGTTATTTAAAAAATATTAAAAATTTATATTTCCAAAAATCTTGTCCTTTTTTAAACTTTTAATTTTAAAAAATTTCTTTTCAACGATTAGTCAAGTTACCTCAGATAGAAATGTTAATTTACAACATCCATATAAATCGTAAAATCATGATATTATGTTATTATTAATATAGGAAAAAAGGGAGAGGGAAAAAAGGGTGTTACCTCTTTTCCGTTGATGTACCACTTGAGGGTGGCCGCGGGCTTCGAGGGTCCGGCGTTGCACGTGACGTTCACGATGTCTCCCACCTCGTACCTGGGCTGGCTGCCCACGATCTTGGGGTTCTCGTCTGGAAGCACTGAAAAGGAACACAACCTCTTTAGAACGTCGTGGTTGGAATCATTCGGAAGTAAACCGCACATGAACACTGAGTTTAAGGAATACTCACAGGATAAAAAAAAATTCATCAGTGCACATGCGCAAAATAGATTGCTGTGCATGTGCACTGATCTCACTGGAAACGCGATAGACTTTATCAGGCAGTTTTATAAAACTCTATCGAAAAAATATATCACCTTCTTGAGAGGGAGAGAGGATAACACGACATTCCACAAAAATGAGTTTCCTACTACTGTGTCCTAAAAGTAAGACCCATTTTCAATTTAAAATTCCTTTATGGTATTTCATTTTTTTTTCTTTTTTAGGTTGCTGGCACTGTCCTTCACATCTGTGTGAAATTTGACGTCAAAATATTCATGAGTGTTTGAGTGACGCTTGGCTTCATGAGACGCTGAAAGTGATTACAGCGATTTTTGAAATGTCTCTTCAATCGACTTAAAACGTTGTCCCCGGAGTGGCCTTTTGAGTTTAGGGGATAGTCAGAAGTAGCACGCTGCTAAATCAGGTGAATATAAACGTATCAGTATAAGCATCAGTATAAACGTTCTATTTTTTGACATTTTTACATATGTTATTATTAAAAAGTCATTATTATTTTATATCCATTCATTATTTTATATAGTAAAAAAACATCAGTATAAAATGTATAATTCTATTTTTTGACATTTTTAAATATGTTATTATTGAAACAGTGAACGCATTGTTTATTTTCTATTTTCTTTACTGGAAGCTATAGTGAGTGAACGAAACAGTCGCTACTTTTCCTACTTTTCAATTACATTATCATAGATAGATGCTGGAAAAAAAATGTCCATTTTTATTCGGTGCTTTTAAATTTCCACAACTGCACCGAAAGTCGGAATCGAATGCAGGGAATAAATATAAAAGGAATCGAAATCTGAATAGCAGTCGAGAAAGGAGTTGAAGCGGCCTCTTTCAAGTGGGACGTCTCATCCCTGGATGGGTTCGGACATCGGCCGATATTATTCCCTCCCCCACAAAAGGCGACGCCATGGATCCCTGGAAAAAGAGTCGATTCCCGCCGCAGGAATTATGAAATGTGTAACGACCGAGGAAGAATATGTTTCGAAAGGTTTCATTCTCCACGGCTCTGCAGAGAAATATCGTCTCCGTTGGAAAAAAGCTCCACGAATAGAGTTTCCTCTCGTCAAATTCAGTGTTTGAGCCAGTGAGTGCAATTTTCCACTTATTTTGTAAGATTGGATTAATTGTACTACTGTGCCCAAAAAGTAAGATCAATTATTTGTTTTTTTTCAGACACTCTTTATTTATTCTTCCAAATTTATTTCATCGCCTTCAAAGTCATCCCCTCCGGACACAATGCACTTATGCCGACTTTTTTTTTCAATCCTCAATGCATGCTAAATAGTCATACGGCAGGGATGGCCTTTTAAAGCGCACTCTGATTCACGTTGAATCTCTTCAATCGACTCAAAACGGTGTCCCCGGAATGGTCTTTAGAGTTTAGGGAATAGTCCACTTATTTGATCCGATGTTTTGATCTGACTCATGGTAACATTTCATTGTTGCATGATGAGCCATAAGTACGTAATGATGAAAGGTCACAAATTGAAGATTGCCATGAGATATAGAAAATAAAATAAACCAGTTTTAAAAAAAAACTTTGTAAAACATTTGTTAAAAAAATGAAGATAAAGCAAACCAGTTTTACATTTCAGAAAATACGATTCGAATCTTCCCAACTCCTCCGATTCAAGTTGGATGAAAGAAGAATTCAACTTCTCGTTTTTTTAAAACTGATACAACTTACGAGGTATCAGAAACTGCTTGTAGGTGCAGCTATCCAAATCATCCCACTTCAAAACCGAATTTATGTATAAGGAAATCACGAAATTAGACATTTTAGGGACTCATAAAATAACGTCCAGGATCACACCGGAAGCGGAAAAACATTAGAGAAACAAGCATTTAGAAAGAAACAAGTAACATAAAAAAAAAAAAAAAAAAATTAAGTCAATTTATGCTTTTTTTTTCACTCTATTGCAGAAAGTCCTTTATAAATAATTTTCAATCATTTTTTTAAGTTTATCTGCCGTTATTTATGGGTAGATATATGCAACTTAAATCTAAAAAAAACTAAAATAAATTCATTAAATTTAATTACTGAATGAATATTTGAAAAAACTGAATTGACATCCAGTGTCATCCACTACAAGTTGGAAAAAATGCATTTGAACTGGAGTGGAGGAATAAAAAGTATTTTATGAACGATTGGAAATGTGAACAAGATATATATAGGGAGAGTGTGAGCTAATAGAAGGAATTGAAAAAAATTAAGATAAAGCAAACCAGTTTTACATTTTAGAAAATACGATTCTGCGCAACTCCCCCTATTTAAGTTAAATAAGAACAGGGGTCTGTTAGCCGAGTGGCTAGTACTCAGGCGCTCGGTACCACAGGTTTTTGGTTCGAATCCTGGATGGACAGAATAGGGAGGGCAGAACATTTTTAATTTTAATTAAACATTTATTTGTTTATTTCTTAATTGTTAGGCCCGGCGGTACCATAGATGCTTGTAGTGGTATCCACCTTAAACCGTAGGCCCCCTTCTAACAGGATCGTAGAGCGTTGTGGGGGTAGTGTTACCCTGCGTCCGTATCTTTTCTTCAAGCTACACGCACCTCCTAGATAGTGTCTTAAAGCATCTAAAACAAATGTCTAAGTGTTTGCCAGCAGCTATAGGAAAAAAAAGTTAAGTAAAAGAACAAGAAGAGTTCAACATCTAGTTTTTTAAAACTGATTTAACTTACGAGGCATCAGAAACTGCTTGCAGGTGCAGCTATTCCTCTTCAAAACTGAACTTACGTAAAGGAAATTAGACAGTTTAGGACTCACAAATAAGGTCCAGGATCACACCAGGAGTGGAAAAACTCATCATTTAGAAAGAAAAAAAAAAAAAAGGGACTCGTTCACCTTAATAAAGGAACGGGAGACGCTCATTTTTGTGCCCGTCGGTCACTTTATCTGGTCCGGGCCACGCGGGGCTCTCCGAACAGTTTATGGGGACTTTCGATTCGAAAGGATTCGATCGCAAAGCAATAACGTAATGCCTTTCCCCCGATTTTCATTTAATTTTAGAACACGCATAAAAAGGTAACCCCCCGCCCCATCTGCAGATATAAATAAAAACGTTATCTCGAGACACAAGTCTCCTCCCCCTACACCCTACACACACACTACACATCGAAGAGGCAAAAACACACACACGTTAAATTGCAATCATAAAATCCCAACATTCGAGTATAATATATTGGCCGCAATTTTGCTGGGAGCACATCGGGTATCGTCTGCATATTTCTGATACTGCTGCCTTACCTCTCAACTCAACTTGTTACGGGACTCCGAACAGGCGTAGGGGGGTGTGGTGGTGGGTGTGGTGGGGGTGTAGGGCGGAGAAAACCCGAAACCAGTTTGGTTTTTACATGGATAAATTTTGATATTTTATTTTCATCGTGTTCGAGGGAGCTTATCGTAAAATTTTATTGCTGAGAAACTGATTTGTTCCAGGTTTAAATCTCGAACGGATAGGCCATGACGTTTCGCCCCCCTCACCCTCGCATCCACCCACCCAAGGTAGGGATAAGGGATATCGGAGACTTTATGGGTTGGGGTGTGTGGTGCTCTTCCAACCCCCCGCCCTGTCTTCAGCTCAAACAGAAAGATAGAGCCGCACAGAAAGTGTTTCGCCTCTCAAACCGACATTCACTTGTAAACGCCGGTTGCAATTAATCTGACACTGATTCTCAACACGCTTGGTAATTTACATGATGTTCATAGTGAAAAAGAATTTTAGAAAACATTTTGTTTAATTTGTGTCATCCGCCTTAAATCTCTTTTGAAATGATCATATTAACCGTAGATGTTTCATAGTGTTTTAAATAACCTTTTCTTAAGTCTTGCTAATCACAATTAAGACATAATTCAAGATCAATTAAGTATTTCAAAACTGAAGGGATAGACTTTAGCGTGATATGCAGCATGCAGGTATCATAGTATTATATCTTGCTGGTAACAATGGTAATATGACACCCTGTTCAGTTCAATTAAATAGTATTGTTAGTTTAGCATTAGTTTCGAAATTGTTATTTTGGTATATGAAACAAATAACAGGACTCTATTTTTAGCTAACATGAATTGTAAATTTTGGAACGAACGTACGTAACGAACATACCTGTTTCGGAGTACCTATGGGATAAATATATCCCGAAAACCTCCACATAATCATTAATGAAAGAAATTTACATCATTAAAAAAGAAATGGAAAAGGAAAATTAAGCTATTGAAAATAAAAGTACAATTAAGAATTAAGAATAATAAGAAAAGTCAAATTTAAATTTAAGTTAAATTTACTCAGGTACAATTAGGAGACCGAATCGCGTTTCCCCGCCGACTGTCAGTGACAGATTGAACATACCTGTGACAATGGGGAAAAGTGTGACGTGTCACACTTTTCCTGAAACTCTTACGCGTTTGCTAAACGTGTGAGTTTTGTAAATTGTGAGGATTTAATCTATGCAAATTTTGTCAGTGCCGTAGAAAACTATACGTTTCTATTAAAGAATATAATGGGCTCTGCAAAACTCCTTTTTCAAAGAATGATTAGAAAAGGAATAAAGCGTCGAATGCTATTTAACAGCTAATATCATGTTCCACAACACGACAATCATGTCAGAAGCCGGAGAACCATCAATCGTTTAGAAGCTGATAAAACCATTGAAGTAGAAACCTACCGGAATGTGAATATTTAAAAGTATCTTCTACAGACTATGGAATTGGTATTTGGAAAATAGAACAGAAATCAGAGCAAGATCGTAAGCAAGCAATAACCCAAAAGAATTATTGATATTTAACACTAACAAGACCAACTGTAAGACCATCACATCCCTGCTTCGTTAGAAGTCTATTGGGATTAATATCAATTGAAACTATTCAAATCCATCATGTTGAATTGTTTGAAAGCAGACCTATTATTTTGCAATTTGTTAACTATGCTTCCTGCAGAAAGTGGACAAAAGCAACGGAAGAAGTGAGAAGAGATGAATGGGAGAATTACGTTCTCTTCAGAGACAAGTCTTTTAACGTACTGCGAAAATACTACAGGTTATCCATGGAAAAAAAAATAAGGAATGTTGTTTAATCGCATATTTGTCGGTGTATAAAATCTGTATAATTTATGGTTACCATATTATAAAAAATTTATTTTCGCATAAAAATGCGTTTCAACAAAAGGCATAGTTATATATCAGGCATAGTATATCCCCAGACCTAAAATACTATTTTTCACCTATGAATGTGGTTATCAAATAAGTATTCAAGGTAAGGTAAATCGAATATTCTCTTGTACTCTTATAATCTGAAAGTGAAATATGGAATTTGGAATAAATCTATATTTTTTCACAAAAATGTTCGTTTGGGGAAAGACATGGTAAAGATGTGGGCTGGTATCTCTATTAATGACCCTGTTGGACAATGACTCAGAGTTATTAAGATGAAATTATATAGAAGTTACTCAGTGTTATGAAGAGGATAATTACTTTTTTCTTTGAATAGTTGTATATTGTGAATAGTTGTATATCGTTGAATAGTTGCATATGGTTGAATAGTTGTATATCGTTGAATAGTTGTATATCGTTGAATAGTTGTATATCGTTGAATAGTTGTATATCGTTGAATAGTTGTATATCGTTGAATAGTTGTATATCGTTGAATAGTTGTATATCGTTGAATAGTTGTATATCTTTGAATAGTTGTACATCGTTGAATAGTTGTATATTGTGAATATTTTTATATCGTTGAATTGTTGTATATTTACCAGAGCCTCATTTAATTTCAATACAATGCCAATCTTTGAATAAATATTCCTTGAGGAAGATATGCCACTGGGAGGAAGCAACCACGCTGCTTTGAAGGAGTTTCAATAATAATAATAAAAAAAAAAATCCTCAACGAAATCAAAAACAAAACACTGAGGATGGGAAAAAGCTAAGAAAGGGAGTTAACAAGGATAGAGTATCCAGCAAAAGCGAATCCCGACCGAAGTGCTCCTTCCGATACTCAAGTGCCCCGAAGAAAAAAGGGACTTCATAATCGGAGGGCTGCGTACAGCTGTCACACGAATCGGTATTCGATATTGTTTTAAAGAGAGAGACAGAAGAGGGAGATCTTCTAATAACGTCAGCACAGCATCTCCCAGGGTAACAGCACCCCCCATTGATTCCTTCATTTAAATGCTTCTAATGAAATCGTCGCAATCAGGGCAACCGGATACTGCCGAAAATTAACGTTCTCGTCTTATGTGGGCGACTCTGTGAAAGGAATTCGTGTCCGTGGTCACCGGAGAGTGTATTTGTTGGAGTTGGAGATGAATCTTCATTTACCACAGTCTTTCGGGGTGAAAGGCGTCGTGTAGAAACTGTTTCCGATTATAAACCTTATATTCTCAAATTTATTCAGCTGTGTTTCAATGTATCAGAAGAAAAACAAAGTCAGAAAAACAGAAAGTCAATTATTGGTGTATAACTCAACTCTTATTTCTAGAAACATATTAGTCACTTAGAAAATATACAGGAATAATAATAATCACCATAATAAATAATGGAAACACCATAGATTTATAAAGAATTCTTTATTAGTATGGTGCTCCAGCTAGACGGGCTCCTACAATATTCTCTTTGATAATTTGAAAGATTCGACATTTGACGCGTTTGAAATAAATCCAAGACTTACAGAACTTCAATAAAGCTACCACAAACTACCAGAATGCATAGATTTCTATTTTTTTAAAAAAAACTGGTAGCTATTATAAATATTTTAATGATTATGAAGCGCATTCAAAAATGTCACTTTTATTCACAGGTGTTTCCATTATTTTGATAACCCCTTGTAGATTATGGATTTTAGATAGGTTTATGGCTGTAAATGCTATCAAAATGTTTATGTAGCTGCAAAAGCACAGCTGCTTCTAAAGTTCTATCAATGGAAACAAAGCTGGAATATCACAAATGATTCCAAAGCCAAAATTTATGACTTCGAAATCTTTTGGATTAATTTTAAAATAGATTAATCGATGCATTTAATTCAGGAAAACTGTATTAGTGAAGAAGAAGAAAAACGTCAAAATTTGTTATAAAAATTTTGTTTTTAATACTTTGTTGGGGATTAAAATCAAATGAATTTTAAAGAAAAAGAGAAAACTAACTAATATAATTAACTTCGAAATCCTGGTGTCTCGCACATATTGGCAGATTCGTAGATAATGGCAATTATTAACACTACGTCGTTAATAATTATTTTTTCTTGAGATAATGGCAATATTGTTTTGTTCCCTGCAAGTACGAGTCTTACAGGCAAATCGTATTACAAAGATAATAATTCTGTATCAGAAGCCTCGAGGAAATTGTCCGAGGAAGATTTAAGAGGTTTAGTTAATATTTTGTACAGTAAGGCAATTTCCATACCCCTTTCCTTTTAGCGATAAACCTAAGAAAGCAACATTTTATGACATCACTTTAGACAGGTTTTTCATCTGTTCTGTTTTCCTGTTGTCTGTCTGTTTCCTCTGCTTCTGGGGATGTTAAATAAAGGAATTACCCTTTTGTTAAAAATTCCAGACTACCAGAGGGAGCTCGTGATCGTTAGGGAAAGGAAAATTTCCCCAGGAAGATTTTAGGGAAGTAGCTGATCTTCTTGGTGCCCTCGCTTTGCTGTAATGAGCTGAGTTTACTTTTTTTTTTTTTACATTAATATACTCTTCTCCATATTTTATTTTTATACATTTAGTTTTTTATACGTATAGTATACCTAAATAATTCTAATAAAGGCATTACATTAAGTAACTTAAATTGAATGTTGTTAATTGTAAAAATTTTAGCGTTTTGTGTTGCAAATCAATCATCGTTTCATTGTTGGCTGCATATTTCATTTTAAATATTTCAATATTTTTCTATGCCTTTTAACAAAACATTTAAAAAATACTATTACAATATTCAGTACAAATATTGTAGGATTGAAAAGTATTAATAAAGCACATAGAAGATTTAAATAAACGAGAAAAGTAGTTAATTATATTGTGATTCCCAAATGTCAAAAATAAGGAAAACAGAAAAAGAAGCTTCTATAACAAAATATAACAAGTTGACCACCTCGATTCCAGAATTCCTTTCTTTCTGAGTCAATTCGAACTTCAAAGGTAATTTCCCTAAATGTTTCCCCCTAACTATCAAGGGTAATTCCTTTTTTTAATGTCTAATCTAGGCTTCAGCCGAACGAGTTGCACATACCTGAGATTCAAGATGAAAGTGGCGCGTGAGATTTGCAAAAAGCTGGAGTTTTACTGTCAGCCCACGTTTGCTCGCACTTTGTCACGAAGTTTAATGCATGTGATAAAGTCGTAAAAAGTGCATTCACCAGCAAGGATTGATTTGGTTTGTCGTTCTACGATCATCTTGTGCGCACTTTAGGCTAAACAGACCGGGACCTACAGTTTAACGTGGATTCCGAACCACCAACACACATCCACCAGCAAGGAAGACGATACCGAAATCCGGAGTCAGAGTGAAGTCAGAGTCCGGACCGAAATCCAACACCAGTTTTCGCTGAATTTCAGAAGCTTTGAATAAATCTACTGTCATGGTATTTGGAAAATTTTTCGTTATTGCTTCTCTGTACAAAGTTCCGTATTATTGGATAAGAAACTTTCTCGCTGGGGTGAAGAACGCCTTTATTATGTTCCTAAAATTTCGATAAATCTTCCTTAGGTGAAAATAAGTTGTGGTTTCGATGCTGTCATCTTTCTCTGCGTCTCACATGCTCAGCAAAGTCACCTCTTCGTTGAGAAATTTTATTTTTTCGACTCTGCACAAAACGTCAGTGTTTTGAAACAATAGCGTTATTGCATTATTATTATTAGAGAGTTTTTGCATAACGTTTTTTTATGGTCCGGTATTTTTTTCTCCCTAGCGCGCATGCTCATAGGAAACATTATTACAGATACGCATGCGCGCTAGGGAGAAAAAAATACCGGACGATAAAAAAACGTTATGCAAAAACTCTCCATTTAACTGTCACAGTCAACTTAACAACGGGTTGAAAGAGTTTTGCAGCAGTTTTTCAATGAAAAAACTCTGTCCCCGTTTTTTTCTGGGTTAGTCTAAAATAGATACTCGATTTAGAATTCATATCATCTTTGCCAGATTTTACAGAAACTATCATTTTACTTTCCAAAGCATACACTAAACTCTAATACTGCACATTCTATTAGAGGTAAAAAAAATGAATATTAAGTACAATGAGGACAATCATCTTAATCATGCATTACCTTGTTTACACAGATATAGGTTGAAGTTCAATAATATTTTTGGAATAAAACTGTTAATGCATGCCACAAATGGTAGTTTTTGAAACTGTTTTCTTATTTCTTTTATTATATCCTGATAATTTGGCGAAATATTAACCTAAAGTTTCTCTGCATTGGGCCTGGGACAGATGAGTTTTGATTGATGACAGCCGGGGTTGAGTAGCCTGTATGTTATGCTATTGCTTATGGAATTAGAAATGGCAAATATTAAGTATTCACTAATGATGTAATTCAATGACAATGGAAATTGGCGAAGAAGATACAATTTTGAACTTTACAAACTTTTTAGAGATATCGACATTCTAAAATGTGTTAAACTGAACAGAATGAGATGGGCCGGTCATCTCGTGAGAATAGAAAGTGATAGAACTGCTTTGAGGGTTTTCAATGCAATCCCTTTTGGACAACGACCAAGGGGAAGTCCACGGCCAAGAGGTGAACAGCCTGGCTGGATCTTTTAAAGAAGGGCAAAACCCACAACGGGCTGTCGAGCCAGTTATGATGATGAGGAACTATATGATCAAGCTACATATCACATTATTCATGATCTATGATATGTATAAGACCAACACCAGTTTTCGCTGAATTGCAGAAGCTTTGAATACATCTACTGTCATTGTATTTGGAAAAATTTTCGTTACTGCTACTCTGTACCTTGATTATTGTATAAGAAACTGTCTCTCTGGGGTGAAGAACATCTTTATTAGTTTCTAAAATTTCGATAAACTTTCCTATGTGAAAATAAGTTGTGGTTTTCGATGCTGCCATCTTTCTTTGCGCAGAATTTTATCTCACAAACTCAGCAACGTCACCTCTTTGTTGAGAAATTCTATTTTTTCGAGTCTACACAAACGTCAGTGTTTTGAAACAATAGTGTTATCGCAGATTGTGTCACAGTCAACTTAACAAAGGGTTAAAAGGGTTTTGCAGCAGTTTTTCAATGAAAAAACTCTGCCCCCATTTCTCTTTTGTTAGTCTAAAATAGATACTTTATTTTGAATTCATATAATCTTTGCCAAATCTTAAACGAAACGGTCCTTTTACTTTCCGTACACTTATACACTGCACTCTATAATTGCACTTTCTATTCGAGGTAAAGGATATATATATTAGAGTACAATGAGGTCAATTATCTTAAACAAGCATATCTTAATCATTATCAAGCATTATCTTAAACTGTTTACACAGATATAGGTTAAAGTTCAATGATATCTTTTTAATAAAATTGTTAATGCATGCCACCAATG
>BPLQ01006586.1:39152-56280 GCA_021605075.1 Caerostris darwini | reverse complement strand
TATTTTGAAATAGTAAAGGAAGGAAAGGGATTAAATTAGTAAGAGTGTTTTAATTTTATTCTTGTTAACATTTAAAAAAATCAATTTTTCAATTAATAATCTGATTGAAAAAACAATTTTTTTAAAAATCTTATGACAAAATTTTTCACCTAGCATTTTTAAATAAGTGAAAACAACCGTAAAAATTTTTAAAATATTATGAAAGAATAATTTAAAATAAAATACGTTCTTTAAGTTATTACGAATAATGCTCTTGGAACTTTTTATTTAATGCTATATTATTTTTTTTTCCATTTTTCTTCAAATAATAACTTACTCAGTTAAATTGTTTTCTCCTTAATTGCTAATATAGACTACTAGAAGTAAGTTTGTTTTTAACTTTCACTTGTAAGTGATTCTATTACAAAGCTTTTCAGATTGTATTAGAATATCATAACACCTTTATTTTAAATTATCTGCAATACTTATAGTTAAATAAAAAGAAAAGTTTAAAGTAATTGAATAGATTCTTATTAATTAACTACTAAATTAAGGCAGAAAAATTTTAGAAAGCATAAGAATATTTTTCATTTTCATTAAAATTAAAAAGTTAGATATGTGGAATCTATATTTTATGTCAACTTAAACACAACATTGCATAACATTTAAGATAACAATGTATTTGTACGCAAACTAAACTGTATTGAGTGCAATTAGTGCATGATATAATTTGACTCGAATACATGATATAATTATAATTCATAATTTTTTTTTTTTAAAAATTAATATTGTATACTCAATGAAAAATTTGTATATTTTTTGTGAAATGCGAGTATTTGTTTATATTGTTTATTTATATTAAAATTTGGGTTTTAATTATTCATTTGATATGAGAAACAAATTTAAAATATGTAACAATGCCATTTGTTTTTGTTTAGTATCATATAGCTAATTAATATAATATTGATGCATCTAAAGTTGTAACAGTGCTTCTGCCTATACACTGTTAAGTGCGCCACTATGGCGTTCAGGAGAAATGGTCAGTTAGCCTCAAAACTCTCACCCCAGAGAAAGTACAGCGCAACCTGCTCGTCCGCTGAGAAAAGTTTAGTTTATAGTCTCTTATGCTTAGAGGAAATATATTTTGCTCATCTCGCATTAATTGGCCTTCAGACTCTCACCCGGGGAGGTAAAATATTTCGTGCACCCTACGTGTAGCCGAGTATCGGGATTTCGGCTTAGAAGTGCAGCTCTTCCACGAATCTGTAATATATCCACGAATCCACGAATCTGTTAAATATAGCATGTCTCTAATTGTATGGGTGCGGTGTTTGTGCGTGTGCAAATAAAGCTGTGAATTCTCAAACATGTGTCTCAAGTCACTCAACCCAACCAACCAGTTTCAATGTGACTGCCCAGCCTGCACACAACAAAATTATATATATTTTTACTGTTATTTTGTTAAAATCATTAATATAATTTTTATTAAAAGAATTCATTGTTATTTTCATTTTTTAAAAATTGAAGAAAATAATGGCACTTTTTTTTTAATTCAAAACCAATTTTAATACATTATTGTAAATTATGATCTACTCGTATGTGCATAAATAGATAGCAATGGTTTATATTTGAAATATCTGTACTTAATTGCCTCTTATTTGTATGTTATATTCGGAAAACCATCCCTGGGTAGTTAATTGTCCATTGTAAACTCTTAGTAACACTTATTGTAACAAACACACGTAAATCTTTTCCTTTTTGAAAACATAAACAATACAAATTATAGTAAGTTTTGATAATTTAACGTTTCAATAAATTTATAGGAGTTACCTAAAACTGTAATAAATGAGATAATTAAAACAAAAACTTCAACGCAATAATAGATTTGGACACAAGCTTGAAGCCAATGCGCAATTTAGTCCTTTTATTTTCTGTTATGATATTTCAATAAAAAAATAAAGTGACCTCCAAAAAATTAAAACATCTTAATCTCTTGACAACCTTGACATTTAATTTAAATCAATAATAATATAATTACTACCATTAATAAAAAGAATAAAAATTGGATAAGAAAATATTTATTATACAATATTACAACAAGAAAAGTACGAATGTTATAGTTAAGCTGCGATGATAATGATATTTATGATGTGCAATTATTAATAAGAATATAGTAATAATAGAAAGTAGTATCTCAATTGTCAGAGTTGTGGGATTATTTGAGCAAATCATTATTATTTGATAAAATTATACCAGATATAATAATATTTATTTATTTTTAATAATTAATGCCCGGAAGAATAATGAATAATTTAGGAACGGAATGCGTGAAATCATTTCACACATTAATTACTAATAACACTCAGCGGACACTAGTGTTGATGTTAGGGTTTTTTTCGAGCACTTTTATTTTTATTTTTATATTTATTTATTTATTTGCTTTACGAAATTCCTATTAATATAAAATGAATAAGTCGTAGTAAAACAAAAAATTAAATCATTTTCTCTCACTGTAAAAAAATCCTACCTGAAGAGGTTAAAGAAAAGTTGCATAAGAATTCGTAGTACTTGCAAAAAATCAGATCAATCGTTTGAAGAAAAGCGAAACGCATCTAATTATTTGTTTGCTTTAGAAAATAAATTACATTCCTTTGAAAATAACTCTTTGAAGTCACATGCTTATAAAGAATTAAGAATATGTGAGATAGTTTATTCTGTGAGATTTATCTCAAAGTTTTAACAATTTTGTTTGCAAGCGAATTTTTCTTTAAAATCCGGTAGAAATTCTGAATATCTAAAAAATATACGCATGGAACTTCTTTTATTTTATCAATTCCCCTTCGTTTCTGAAATTATGGAAATATTTTTTTTTCCCTTTATGCTTTTGCATTTACATAAATCTTGTTTCCCTGTGATTTTCAGTAGAATATACTAAACAAGCAATGGATTATGTAATACGTCTGATAAATTATTCTTAAATTGTTTATCTTTTTTCCTTCTTCAACATTTTATCAAAATCAATAACAAGAAATATATTCCATCAGTTAAGTTTGGATTAAATTAAAATAATACTTCACGAATAAACGAAAAGGCTATATATTACTTTATTTTCACATCATGAATGGACACAAGGGTGCAGTATTAGAACTATCCATACTCCTGACAGCAATTGAATGCAATCAATAAAAAAAAAATATACATTTAATATTTAACTTAGTACTTTTTTATGAATGAATGTCTTTGTTATATATCTGAAAAATATATCAATTTCTTTATAATAGGTAAAGCACATAAACGGGATTTACCAAACTAATTAAAACAATTATTAGTTATTGAGCTCATTTTCTGCATAGCAGTTTTGTGAAATATATCTATAGTCAGAAATTAAAAAATAACTAGACATATAAAGGAGAACAAATAGTGAACATTTTTATGAAACGGAGTACAAACTGCGAACATTTTTAATGAAAAGGACAACCAACTGTGAAAATCTTTAGGAAAAGGACAACAAACTGTGGAGCACTACTAGTTATTAATGGCAGATGTCAGTGGTGTGCTGACTGAGATCACAAATAAGATAATCTTCTCCTTCTTCATTAGTGCAACAACACCAGGCTGAGTCAAGCCCCATCTCCTATCCCCTGTCTACAATCATACATCTGTATAATCTACAATCATACAATCATAGGAGATGTTGTCTTTTTACGATGTAGGGTTATGAACCCTATCCCTAACGCTCTGCAGTCATATTAGACCGACACCCACGGTTTAAAGTGGACTCTGAACCATTACAAACACCTGTAAAACCAGAGTTACTCGAACCCAAAATCTGTGGCCCAAATCTCTTGAAATAAGCTATACACATATAATAAATACAATATTAACCAGGATGATATATTTAAGGCTCAGTTTTATGCTTTATATTACGTCATACAAAAAATATTTAGCTTAATCTTCACTTTAGGTGTTTGGCATCAGTAGTGTGTTCTTATGATATTATAAGTTAAAACTTATGTTGGTTTGTTTTCATATTTGTTTTAGAAAATAAATGTTATCAGTTTGTGTCAACTTCAATTCTCCTAATCACCATCTTGTTTTATAATAATAATTTAAATTATATTCTACCTTATATGGAGAAGCCGACAATTTTGTTTTGTGAAAATTACAAAGTAACGAGTTGCGCCGAATCGAAATAATGCCATTAGTTCCTAAGTAGCTTTCGGTGATTAAGATAATCGGAAAAGCCCTTCTGCTTAGTTTGACTAAGAATAGTTAAGAAAAAATCTGGCTACATAATCTTATAAAGGAATAAGTTGGTATATAAAATGAGTAAAAGTAACATTTTGTTAATAAAAATATTTTATCTCTTAACTCGCCAAAAACATTACTAAAAAATTTTCATTCCTTCTTTCTAGGCCAAAGAGTTTATGTAAAAATAATTCCCTAAAACACTTGCTCATTTCTGCTTCTCGTGAAGGACAACTGTGTACTAATATACTAAAATGTCAACGGATGAACATACTATTTTGAAATCTTTATGGGCACAATTGCTTAATCATTTATTATTGTTAATTTGAAAAAGAAGTTAGGTTTCAGAAAAATTTCACTCAAAGGAAATAAAAAATCTTTTGTCCCGTACATTGTAGAATCTAATATTAAAAGAATTGACGATGTAACTTTAGATTAATTAGTTGTTCTTCGTATGCAGTCTTAAAATAAGATGAATATATTCCGAAAAAAACTTTCTAATACGATAGAATTATTGAAACAGAAGGAGTCCTTACAAAAACGAAAAGAACTTTCAAATAAACGTCTATTATTTCCCCAACACATTTTTCTCAAAAAATCTAAATTTTACTGCAATATACGCATTGGGTGTCATGAAAAAAATGTTATTAGACATGTACCAAATCACATACAGAAATAATATTGGAAAATCAATTAAATTTTTATAGAAGACATCATTTATAATTCCCTGAAACGGCTTGAGGAGACTGAAGGTAGTTCAAAATTGGCCTAATGTCTGACGAACTAAAATTAGCTGATGTTCTATCTCTCTCAGGCCTCTATTCAGGCCGTATCCGCAAAAAATTATTAATTTCCACTAATGTGGAGTGCCAATGATTAGAAAATATGCTGTCGTTCAAGATTTAAAAGTCGCCTAACAGCACCTTTTGTACACCAAAGTAAACAAAAATTGAAGCTCTACGAAAAGTTAGTTTATTGTAGTCGTATTTATGTAGAAGATGCCCTTCTGGAAAATCTCCTTTTACTATTCCATAAACTCTTCACATTTCAATGATTGATGAAATTACAGAAAAAAATGGTAATCACGTTAGCTCTGCAGAATTCTATTATTGTTGAAAAATTAATTGACAGCATTATAGAAAAGATGTGATTTGAAATTCGAAATAAGAGAATAAACGATATCAATATATAAATATCAAATAAAATTTTGTAATACACATGATGAGCAGTGCTGTAAAAACAATACCGAAACTTACTGCATACGAGATATTAGAGAGTTTTTGCATACCGTACGTTAGTTACCGTAGGACGTCCGTTAGCTTTTTCTCCCTAGCGCGCATGCTCAGTTTCCTATGAGCATGCGCGCTAGGGAAAAAGCTAACGGACGTCCTACGGTAACTAACGTACGGTATGCAAAAACTCTCTATTATTTGTTGGCGATATGGAACCAAAAACCATGCCTCTTCGTGTATTTTAGAGCAACTAAGAAATATATCACCAATTTGAAGGGAAATCTGTGTAAAAGAAACATATCATGGAAGTTTCGAGAATACGGCAGTAACAAATGTCAGAGTAATTATGACTGAACTAGGTTTTGTAATGATGCACTAACGCTTCCACCAATTTAAACTCTTCCAGTGCACGCCGCAGTATTGATAGCAAATGGATAAATGTAGGATCTGGGACCACAATAGTCATTCCATAAATTATATTAGAACTTATAAGAATAAGCATGTATTACTGATAATAATCCCTCTGGGATCCCGTGCAGACCTCACCTTAATTCAACAATCTTACGTTCCGTTGTCTCCCCTTGTCAAATAGGCATCTTTGCTGATGACATTATCGTTTGGGACCACAATTCGGATTTAACTAAACTAGAAAAAACACTCAACGACACCTTGGAGAAAATTCAACACTTTGCAGATGAGCATAAATTGGCTTTTAACACAACCAAATCTATAAGTTGTCTCTTCACAACTAACAGACACTTGTTCAACTATCAGGCAAAAAATTTTCTAAAGGGACAATTACTAGACTCGACTAAAACTCCTACCTATCTAGGGTTTACTCTAGATACTGAAATTAACTGTAGTAAGCACATTAACAGACTCTGTGAGAAGGGTAGGAAAAGGCTTCAGCTACTAAAATACATCTCTGGAAGAGATTGGGGAGCCGATGCAGGCACACTCAAGATCACTTATACTGCTCTTATAAGGCCAATCCTTAAATATGGCTACCAGATCTATCAAGTTGCTGCAAATACTAACCTAAAAAAACTAGAGAGAATACAATCTAGTGCTGCCAGAATTATCACTGGTCTCAGGCACAGTTGTCCCAATGATATTGCTTGTTATGAGGCTGATCTTCAGCCCCTCTCATTGAGAAGAGAAATAAATATGGCGAAGTACGTCGCAAAGCTAAAGAGTTTTAAGCCTTATAACAGATCATCTAACCTTTTATCGAACTGAACGAATAACCAAAGATTAAAAAAGGACAGTCCTTTGGGTTTAATATGGAAGCAGGGATTGGCAGATATTGAAGTCGAGCCCAGTGTTCCTTTTAATCTACTGACACCTACTACTGTACTTAGTAATGTAACTTTTAATGAAGACTTGAATGTGAAATTTATCAAACACGAAGAACACCCGGAGTTGCTGCGTCACTTGGCTCTCGAGATCATCAATAACATTTCTCCTCGGGCCCTGGTTATTTACACTGATGGAAGCAAATCTGACTCTGGAAGAACAGGTAGCGGAATTTTTATGAAGACAAGTACAGGAGAATTTAGATATCGTTTTAGATACCCGGACCACAGCTCAGTATTCCGCTCAGAATTAACTGCTATAAGCGAAGCTCTGAATCTAGCTTTAGACTTTAAAGTACCTGATGTTTGGATTCTGACTGATAGTAAGAGCTCAATACAGTATTTGAAAAATTGGCCAAGCATCTTGGACAAATTGGGGCAGGATATAGTTTCCAAACTAGCTGTTTTGGACCAGATCGAATCGGTGTGCTTGCAGTGGATTCCCTCCCATGTGGGCATCTACAGAAATGAACTTGCTGATCTGCTCGCTAGGGAAGGTTGCGAACTTCCCAAAGCTTCTTCTTCCAATCTGTTAGCTTCAGAGGTTCATTCCATGACTTTAGCCAGAGTGAATACCTCTTGGAGGTCGCCACCAATTCATGCATGGTACGCCGCTAAATATCCTGGTATGTCCATACAGTGCTCCTGTCCTAGACATGCTCAGACGGCTTTAGCTAGACTAAGGACTGGCCACATTAAAGAGTTTGACCTTCAATGGAGACGAGAAGACATATGCCCTTTGTCATTGTTCGACCATCGCATCTCCCTCTCATCTCATAGATTGTATTGGTGCCTCTGTGAGGCAACTGTTGAATGAGGGGAGGACAGTTTACGATCTATGGATGCAGCATGATCTACTGGACTTGGTTTAGGATTCTAAATCAAGGGGATAAGCAACAACAACAACAACAACATCTTACGTTCCAAATAATGTTGTTATTTACCTGTTCACTAACGAACAGTTCCAAGTTGTCGACCATAACCCAACGATTGTATTTCTTGGAACATTAATGTTGGTAATATAGAATATATGTTGCCCAAAAATAAAATCTGCGTCCAGCTTAATTTTTTTTCTTATTTTGGTATTCAACTGGCAGCAATAAATTGACTACAGAACAAGTTTCTGAAAGTTGTTCACGTGCAAAATCTCGATCCTTATTACAAGCAATTAGGAGGACAACTCGAAAAAAACTAAAATTAGCTGCTAAAATCCAATATCAAACAGGCAGCATCCAGGATGCTTATGATGACTCTAAACTCACATTGAGAGAATATTGCTTGCATGAAGACCATCATTCTCCTAAAAGACTGGGACAAAGATTTCATTAATTTTTTGTATTTATGCTTCAAACAAAAATTTACTCTGGCTATCTAAATTTCACATAGAGCTAGCCTAATGAAGAATATTTTTTTACGTCACGTGACACTAAAAATAAATGTTCACTTTAGATCTGTGGTAGCAATAGAGTGTTCCTATGATATTGCTAACTAATGTTCGTTTGCAATCGTATATATTTCTGAAAATAAATTTTATTTGTTTGTGTCAACTTCCCCTATCCATTCTAATACTATTTTTAATTATATTCATCCTTAAATATATATTACACTTACATTTTGCTTGCAAGGATATTTGCAACTAATGCCTCAAGAAGTAGTATTTGGGATACTTACCCTCCAGCGTCATCTTCAAATTCGATTGACTGACTTTCTAAGTTGAGGATTTATCATACTCTTTTACTTCCTTTACGTCTGGCTTATTCATCTGCTTCAGAATTGATCTCCACTAAAACGATAGTACTAATTGAATTTTCTAATTTGCTTGTTTTAATGTTTATATTTAAATAATAATCGTGTTCTAAAGGTTTATGATAGTATAGCAGTTACAATACAGCATATGTGAAGAAAGATTATGGGATGAAATAATAAGTTCCACATTGCAAAGTTTAATTAAGAGAAATTAGTATTTACATATAATATACAAATAAATGGGATTATACAGAATTAAATTATCACAGCTGTATAGCGAGCTACGAATTAACGTTCCATGCACGAGGTGGCCAAGGGAACTGAACGGTGAAGTTCTGTAATAAACAGATCAGTTGTTTTTAGCCTGTAATGCAGTGCAAAAAATAATCGATTGAAGGCTTGCACATTAGACTTCACAGTTCAGACACCACAGGAGTTTACGCAATAAACACTAAAAATTACATAATCAATCATGCTCAGAAAACAAATATCAAATAAGAAATTAATTTTTGAACAACTCTATTCTATTGTCTTTATTTTTTAAAGCCCTACAAAAATATGTACAGATATATATTTTAATCATTTATTTAATTTTACTACTGTTAAAATTAATGTTTTCTATACAGACACAATTCACTAATTAACTTTTGTCAAACCACCATTAATCTGCCATCTTACCTTTCCCAGACAAAAACAAATCGAAGAAGGACTTCTTTAAAATAATAGAAGACTTTTAACAGTTCTTTTCTTGATTTTATAGTGAAACGAAATAAATTTTCTCTGTATAATCCACAGTGCCAACAGAGCGCATATATTTTTATTTCCGAGGTTCCTATTTCATTGGAATTGACGAAATGCTTAAGCGCAAGTTTTCTCCTAATCCTGTTTTCATTTAGCTATTTCCTCTCCTACACAATGAAAGGAGCCATTGTTTACAGGCATACTTTAGTTTAGTTTCTGTATTATATTTGTTAAGGAGGACTCTTTCCCCCCTTTGGGGAATAATGAATTCCAAATAAAAGGGAAAAAACACATCATGTCTCATTTACTTGATTTCGTATGAAAGGTAAAAAGAAGGAAGAAAAGTACGAATGGATGATTATCGAGACTTTCGGCTTTACATTTACTTTTTAGAGTCGTTACTGAAATCCAAATAAATTGCTCAAGAGCGTTAAAAAAGATATAAACAATTGTCATATGTTAGGTGTTAAGGAATTTTGACTTGTTTTCTCTAGAGGTTAAATTTTTTTGTCGAGATAAATTGGATAAAACTTTTATTTGGTAAATTGGAAAAAAATTTTGGCCTAGAGAAATTGTGCTTATTGAAGGTTTGTTGTCTGTATTAGATATTTATTCATTTAATTAAATGGATTGTAGGATGCAGTTATTTTAATAAACAACATAAACTATTATATTTTTATTGGCTTAGATAGAGGATTTATTTTGGACTTCACCTTTGATTCTTAATTAAAACACATAAAAATTGTTTCAATGTCAATTTGTAGATTATATTTTTCTTGAATATTACAACGGATTTCTTTAATTTTGTTTAAAAGTCTGTTTATTTTAATATCTGAAATTTAATGAGATAGTAATGTTTTCTATATATTTGACATGCCAAATTCTTTTCTCATATTGTTTTTTTCTAAACTAGGTATTTAAAAAGTCTCTCTAATTATCACAATTTCATACCACTGCCATGTACGTAATGCATGTAAAACAGCCTTATAGCCATAAGGTATGCATATATTCATATGATGCATTAAAATTCAGTAAAATGAATGGAAAATTTTTGTATGTATGTTTATAGTTAATAGAATTTGCAAAATCTTTAATAAAATAATGCTTCCTAAGCTAAACACAAAATAAAAACGAGAGTCCACAAAACGAAAATATACCAAAAATCATATATTTTAGTTTATTGTGTGATTAGTTTTATTAAAGATTATGTTCAATATTCAGTATAAGAACTATACAGAAACAAATCTCTTGCTCAAAAATGATATATTGTGGACAAATTACACGTACATAATTCAGTTGGTAACAAAGCCCATGATTATATCTACACAATTCACAAATAATAAAGGGTTATAGGATGCAAGTTAAGTGCAAAAATTGGTCCTGTCATTATATACTGACAATAGTCCGTTTACGCATATGAGTCTCCACCATGCTATCTCTATGAGGTATTAGCAGTATCGGCTTGTAGGAGAGTCATCAGTTTGAATTACATACAATATACATTTACATACAATATACAAATAAATGAAATTATATAGGAATAAATTGTCACAGAGGTAAAGCTTGCAACAAAATAAATTTCTGTAATTAAAAGATTAGCTGTTTTTTGGTTGTAATGCAGTGCAAAAAATAATCGATTGAAGGCTTGTACACTAGAGTAGTTGGTAGAAGGCTTGTACACTAGAGTAGTTGGTAGAAGGCTTGTACACTAGAGTAGTTGGTAGAAGGCTTGTACTTGTCAGAGTTGGGAAAACCACAGCTAATGTTGTTGTATTAGCCACAAACTAATGTTGAAAAAATATATTTTAATATTTTTACTTTTTTAAAGCCATACAAAAATATATACAGATATATTTTTAAATAATTTTTTTAATTTTTACTACTGTAAAATTGATATTTTCTATACAGACATTTGGTTTCTGCATTATATTTGTTAAGGAAGATTTTGTTAATAATATATTTTACTACCTTTACTTTTCATAGCCCTACAAAAATATGTACAGATATATTTTTAAGTCATTTCTTAAATTACTGTAAAATTTCTATTTTCTATACAGACATAATTCACTAATTAACTTTACTCAAACCACCATTAATTTGCCAACTAACCTTTTCCAAACAAAATCAAAAGAATTCAAACCGAAGAAGAACTACTTTTAAAAATATAGAAGACATTTAACACTTCTTTTTAATTTTATAGCGAAACGAAATAAATTTTCTCTGTGTAACCCACATTGCCAACAAAGCGTATATATTTCTATTTCCGAGGTTCCACTTTCATTGGAATTGACGAAATGCTTAATTAAATTGTTTTAATTTAGCTGTTTCCTTTCCTACACAATGAAAGCGCCACTGTTTACGAGCATACTTTATTTTAATTTCTGCATTATATTTGTTAAGGAGGACTCTTTCTCCCCTTTGGGGAATAGAGAACTCCAAATAAAAGGGCAAAAACGCATCCTGTCTTATTTACTTGATTTCGTATGAAAGGTAAAAGAAAGAAGAAAAGTACGAATGGATGATTATAGAGACTTTCGGATTTACATTTACTTTTTAGAGTCGTTACTGAAATGCAAATAAATTGTTCAACAGCGTTAAAAAAGATGTAAACAATTTTCATATGTTAGGTGTTAAGGAGTTTTGACTTGTATTCTCTAGAGAATAAATTTTTTATCGATATAAATTGAATAAAATTTTTATTTGCAAATTAGAAAAATAATTTGGCCTACAGAAATTTTTCTTGATGAAGGTTTGTTTTCTGTATTAGATATTAATTAATTTAATTAAATGAATTTTGAGGTACAGTTATTTTAATAAATATCATGAACTATTATATTTTTGTTGGCAGATGTACTGGATTTATTTTGGACATCAACTTTGATTCTTAACTTCGTTTCAAGATAAATTTATATTAGATTATGTTTTCCTTCAATTTTAAGTTTGATTTCTTTGTTTTTTTTATTTGGCTTTTTAAATGTCTATATTAAAATAATAATAGTGCTCTAAATGTTTATGGTAATATAGAAATTTGAATATAGCATATGGGGAGAAAGATTGTAAGATAAAATAACAAGTTCCACAACATAGTATTTCATTATCGGTTTGTATGATGAGTCACCAATTGCTCCAGCATAAGGACGAGCAAATGGATCAACAATTTCATCTTTATATGTACCGTAAAGGTGGTAACGATTAATTAATAATATTTGGATACTTAATCATTTTTTGGAGGATTTCTTTCGGTGACTCTTGGAAACCACGTCAGTTCATCTATTCAAATAGATAGATACCTTTACGTCAAGCATGCATTGAACCATCAAATTTGTCTCTGGTATGGGTATCACAGCATTAACAAAAAATTTTCCGCTTCCCACATTCTTGAGTCATGTTGCAAAAAGAGTCATGTCAGAAAAAAAGTACAGATCTCTATTGACATGTAGTCAAATTAATATGCATGAGTACCCGTTAACTTTTTGCTTCATGGAGTGGTGAGAAGATAGCACACAATACTGGACGATATACATTTCAATCCACCTTCGTGTAGTTTTTTTGTACACTGGATGCCATTCTTCTAATGATTGTTACAAGAAAAATAATGATACTATTTCCTTCTGTGCATCCTTGCAATTAACTACAAAAGTCGGTAATATACTGCGATTGTTGCTTTAAGTCTTCGATGAAGCCTTCTCCTCCCATTTAGTCTACACAGCATCTAATCCATGAACCCGTGCGTCTTATACCGACGAATCAAGATAAAAGTAAAAAATTCAGCTTCTTTTTCAGCTTCTTTTGTTTTCAGCTTTCTTCTTGGCGCAAAGACATGTGATACCTAAAAGGAGAAGTCTGACTTTACCCCACCATGTTAAACCCCAGGCACTGGCTATCCATTTCTGTCACCTTTTACGAGTAAGGCTATATTAACCCGTACCCATACGGGGAATAATAAATTCTACAGTATATAAATTACCGAAAGATTCACGTTCAATTATTTCTCTGCATTTCGCTATTGTAAGCTGTTTCTGCTCGTCCATTGACTTGCCTACACTACATTTAAGTCTACATTTAAATAAAGTTAAATGCTCATATCTGAGACATATCTGCTATCTCAAGATTATAGGATTTACCTTCTATATGCAGAAATTGTAAACCTTTTTATAGCCGATTTAATCATCTTTATTATTTTTATTTGCGAAGTGATTGGGCTTTTGAAAAATTATTCACATTAGTTAAATTAAATTAAGTTTTTAAATAAAAGAAGAAAAATTCTTTTTTACAACTACTTTTTTTAATTATTTGTAACACTAGATTTAAGAGACAGTTCTCAGTTAATACTAATTAAATTATTTATCTTTTAAATAAAACTTTTGATAATTGACGAAATAACATGTTACACATTTTATTTCCAAAATGGTTAGTTGATAGAAGGAATTAATAAATGTTAAATGAAACAATTTATAACTATTAAATTATATAAAAAACAAAATGAAATAATTATTTTTTATTTATTGTCATATATTATTTTTTAATATTTTTATACGAAAGGAAAGATAAAGCAATTTTCCAAGGAGAAAAAGATAAAGTGAAATTTAAATTTTTAAGAGCAGCATTTCTGTGGGATATTTTTTCTTCTCTACTGCTTTTAGCTGAACTCTGGAACAAAACTCGATACAATGTCCTTCAGAGTCATAAAAGTATATTTTGCTGTAAAGATTAAGATTCAGAAATGAGAAAACCTACTGTTGAGAACATAACGATGAAATTTCCATATTTTATTTTACTTCTTTCAAGTGGTAGTTGAAAATTTACATAATCACATAAAATGCGGTACTTTTATGGAATGTTTCGTGATGGAAGCATTAATCTTTAAACATATTCTGTCAAATTTCCTAACATGGGGTCATATACTAAGCCCACGAAAGCTAAGCAAGGAAGAACTTGAATGCAAATAAAGCTTGAGAAGATCCATTCGTAATTTTCCTCGACGGAATTTAAGAAGATTTGGCAAGAAGAGCCACACTTCATTGCACATGCCATCTCTGAGCTCCGTTCTTGATTATGAAAAGCAATGGGAAATGTTATTATGGTGGCTTACCAAATGCTAATGTTAGGAGGAATTTTAACGAGTTCTCAGATGCATTCCTGTGGTAATTACTGAACGCTAAGAATTAATTTATTCGTGACCATCTGTTAACTTGCGAAATATGGTACACTTATTAAATAAAATGGCCGTGTCATAAAACAAAATGGAGTCTATATCTCTTTTAAAACCAATTTTGTGCTTGGCTATTGATGACGCCTCATAATACTTAAATATTCACTTTTGATATTTGTTTTGCTTAAAAGCGCACCAAAACTGGCTTTTATTTGGATAATAAACATTAAACACTAGATTTAATGAAATTCACGAAATTTTAAGATATAAAGTATAGATTAACGTAAATGTTTAGTTTAAAAAACCTATAATTATGTGAAAATATACAATATTTTAATAGATTAATTTTCTGAAAGTATACATATTTAATACAAATATAATTTAAGCAAAATATTTTAACTGATTCAGAAATATGCAGATAGTGAATGGATAATCTTAGTAATTAGTTCAAATAGTATTGAATTTTAATGTAAAAATCTGTAAAATAGCTAGTCGAAGGAACAAAAACAATTTGTAATTCCTCGTAAGTATACTTCAATTAAACTGGTATTGGAATAAATATAACAATTACTAACATTTAATTACTGAGTTTAAATATAAAATTTAATAAATGGCATTAAAGTTAAGATAAAAATTCTTTCAAATGGAGGAATCATACGTGGAAAAATGTATTTGCTTTAAAATTTATGTAAAGAAGGCAAATTTCTTTTTAATAATGAAAAATGCTTAAATACAGAGGGCATTTCCTTTTTTCCACTTTTATTCATTTTTTTAGGCTTTCACTTTGTATTTATAAATACGTTAACAATATAATACATCTTTTTAGGCTTTTTTGAATTCATTGTAATGTGTTTTCCTACTTTTTTTACCCTGTGTTTTCAAATACAAATTAAGTACATAATTCATTTCCAACATTTTGCTTTAAAAGTTCCATCAAAACTAATGAAAGACACTATAACAATTACTAATATTTAATTACTGATTTTAAATATAAAATTTAATAAATGCAATTAAAGTTAAGATAAAAATTCTTTCAAATGAAATAATTTCAATTATAATTCATGCTTGAATAATCATAACACCTTAGATATTTCAAAACATCAATTTCATTTTGATTTAATTTTTAAAAATTGTTCATATATTCTTATAGAAAAAAATTTAATCAATTATAAACTCTCTTTAGTAATTATATATGCATAATGCAAGTCATATTTCTTAATATATATTTTGTAAATAGATTAAAAAAAATTTTAAATTATGCGAAAATTTTTGCATGTCTATCAATGTCAAATGATATTTTGTTTTATAAAAATAAACATTTGTAATTCTAATTACGTTTCAAATTATCTGACTCTTTTGAAAGGACTACGATAAACAAAAATTTATTTGAGGGTTTCTATTTTGCTTTATAAATCTGTTCCATTAATTTTTTTAGTATAAATATTTCCCTTCTGTTTATTCCTATTATTTGCATAAAATCTAATTGGATCAACAAGTATTCAAATATTTCATCACAAATAAGCATTAAAATATAAGCATTTGTTTACCAAATGAAAGATTTTCTCAGCTATCCATTAAAATATTTCTTGCTAGACAACACAATTGAATATTTTAAACAACACTTATGTTGTCAGCCAGTTAAAGCCTTACAGTTTGTTCTAGCACTTTTAAAGGAAACAAAACACAGTACTTACATGTTGCTTAATAAAACTGTAATCATTGTTTTTATTTTTAAAAGTTCATCATTAAATACTGCATTATTCGTGTTCACAGGGTTTCGTGAATCTGAAGAAGCGAGAAAGATCTGAAGAAGAATGATAATTATCTCAAAATACTCATCTCCTGCAGAATTAGTGCGCTTTTCTTTGTCATCCATCACCCTATAAGAGACACGTACGCCGCTTTTATAAAGAGCTTGGATTTTGGTTCGTGGCTACCACTTTCTCGGGAAGTTTAGGATTACCACGAATGGAATACAAGAACTTGAGATATAGTTTTCTTAAGTTCTTTGCAGAAACGCTGCAGAATAAATCCGAATCACCAGTTAATTTAATCAGTTTCTATTTCCAAATAAACAGAACAAAAAAAAATTCTATTGTTACATACATTAGCTATTAGGAGAAAACGAAAATTTAGAAATTCTGTTGTAAGATCTAATGGCTTAAAAAGAAGTAAACAATTTTCATTTTCAGCAGAGTGAAAATGTAATAATTATATGAGCATAATAGGAACAATAAAAGCAGATAAAATATTATTCAACAACTATTCCCATGTTTCTGATTGTACAATAATTAAAAATTAACAACTTTACTAATCCTTATATATTCGTATATATAATTATTATGTACATGTGTTTGTCACTGAACTCCTCCTAATCATCTGGGCCTTTTTGTATGTGTTTGAGTGGGTCCCTAGTGGGCCCCTTTACTTGGTAGGTGGCTCTGTAATCAGGTTCTCCCGTACGTGTGTGATGAACGGCTTTACAGATTTTGATAAAATTTTGTATGTGTGTTTGACAAAATAGGGAGAACTTTTTTATGCTATCCTCTTTTGTGAGCCAAAACCAAATTGTGCTGCAGTACATTAATTTCTTTCAACCAATCGCTACGAGAATTGGTAATAATATGTTTTCGAGTATGGAAAATATGTTCGTGCTATCCACTTTATTGCTACTT
>BPLQ01006586.1:0-34152 GCA_021605075.1 Caerostris darwini | reverse complement strand
AAAAAAAAAAAAAAAAAAATCTTCGAAAAATATTTGAGGAGTGAAATCGATAAATCACAAAAAATCACAAATATCAAAAGAAAGGTAAATGATGGTGGAAATGATAGAAGACTTTGCAAAAATTGAATCAGACAAGGGAAAAGTAGAATTTGAATAATGTTAAGGTGAGTTGTCTGAAAAAAAAATTAAGAATTAGTCCTACTGTGCAAAACGGAAAGAAAAAGGAATTATTTAAAAAAAAATCGTTAAAATCTTTATCTAAGAATGATGGTGTATTTATTCAAGTGGGTGTATTTAAATTTAAAATCAATGATTAAATCATTAACGCAATTTTCTAAGAATCCCTATATTTAATAATATACTGAGAATACATATATTTAGAAATATATGCAACAAAAGTTTCTGCGTAAAGATCATTAAAAACAATATTACATCTTATATTAAAAAATCACTAGTGTGGTGATCGGGTGTCCCAGCGTAGTCCTTGAATGTCGTAAGAGGCGACTAAAGAGGACCTGACCCTCCTGTTTGGGGGTTAGGCGCAAAGTTAACAACCCTGCCCTGTGTGTGCCCTGTTTCGAAGTCTGCAAAAGATATAGCCGGACTGCCTCCGCTGAAAAGCCCCCATGGTTGTATCAAAACAATTCGCAAATATTGAACTGTTGAGGGACGAAAATGCAACCATATGTATACCAAAAATTCTCAAAGAATGGCCCTGCCATTATATATCAACAATAGTTTGTGTAAGAATATCATTATATGCTGGTAGATTGGAAGAGTCACCAATCTTATTATTTTATTTCACACATCTTTATGGATATTGGCAAATTAAAAATATTCGGTATTACTCACACTGGAGTATGAATAATTGCAAAGATGCAGTTCTTTGCCAAAAAACCCTTTGTGACAAAGGACGTTTATTGATTCGTTAATAAATATCATGAAAGTTTAAAAAAAATTTTGCAACTAATCCAAGAATTGTTTAACAGCCTTTCGGGACATTTTTCTTATCCAAGGACCATATCATCGCCTTAAGTTTCCAATTACAATTATATTGACCCAGATAAATCTCCCTTAGAAGAAAGGAACAGTTATCTATTAGTCACTTCAGCATAAATCTTTGTATTCAATTTATTTCTTTTTTTATAGCGAACAACTTCCAGTTACTTAAACTGGTATCGAACGCGCGTGATGTAAGGCGTTCTTAACACTTCCATTTAATTAAACAGTTTGTGTTTCACAAAAGAAGTTAGCAACTGCGTGAAGTATGGCATGGTTTAAAACCTCGATTTACCTCAGATAGTGGCTCAAATTTATTGTAACTATCAATCAATGTAAGTGAAATTTGTTCTATAAGAAACAGCTGGTCAATGTAATCGCTGTTTATTCAGGCGGGTCTTAGAGACTTAAATGAAGCAAAAAAATTTATAGAAAATGTTTATTTAGCTTTAGAACCTTCCATGCTTGTTTATTTTAAGGGGATTTTATTATCGATGTTTGATTTGTTTAAAGGTTGAACAATTTTAAGGTAAAATACAACTAAAAATTCTGTTAAAAATATTTTATACATTGTATCGAATTAATTTGAATAAATTTACTCATCTTGATGATAAAATGGTCAGACTCACCTTAACTGCGTCTAACAATAAGTAAATTACAGTTTAATGCAATTATGTGTTAAGTGTTGAAATTTATCACAACTTCATTGCAGAACTTCATTGATCGTAACTCAATATAATTTTGCAATTTAAATAAATATTAATAATATAATCATAAAACGCCTGAAACACTTTAATAGTTTATATAAATATTATAAATTTGCAAAATTTGAATGAAATAATTTTATATAAATAATTTAGTTTAGCAGTAATAAGTAATTCTTATAGTGAGGATCCCTCATGCATTCCTACAAAAAGCCATAACCATGAACTGAAAGTTGATATATCCTCCTCTCAAGGACACTTTGGCCCTTGCGTTAGACTTTGGAGTTCGCACGTTCCTTTCGAGGGTTGGTTTGGACTTTGAACGCTTTTTTTTCGCCCGTTGGACTTTGGAACCAATAATTGGAGGGGTGAAAGAAAAAAGGGAGTGTGCAGTGTCGAGTGAAGGGTTCCAGGCTGGCGAAGAGTATAAAGTCCTTTAAACAAATTAGCTTTTAAGAGGATTTTGTAAATATTTATTTTATTATTTTGTTTTTTGTGCTATGTGTTACAGTTGTATAGTACTGTCTTTACAATTTTAATAAATATGGCAGCTAAAAGTTGTGTTTTTATATAGAAATGACTTAGGAACATTAAGAACAACAATCTACGAAAAACACTAAATGAAGGCCACGTGCATATCCGACCGTAACTTGTATTCTTATGATCCATTAATGCATATTTGTTTATTTTTGCTAGTTAAAATATTAAAATTAAATTTTTTTGAAATAATTAAAATAGAATTTGATTCATGATTTTAGAGAAATAATTCTTTTAGCTTAAAAAATTAGACAGTATTTTTTTATAATCTTTTCTTGAATGGTTTTAAACATCCTTTATTATAAATATTTCATTTAGAAAATGTAAACTGAATTACTTTTAAAATAAAAGATAAGATGACATCATAATTTGTATTTATTTATTTGTTTGAATATATTATTTTAAAAGTACACCCTTAAATTCTAAAAGGCATTCTTCAAGTTATCCAATTCTTGTAATACATTTCAGTAAGTATCAGAACCAATGGGATAAATAATTTTTTATTTTAAATAAGAATTATCTACCTTTAAAAGGAAAATAATACATTTTAAAAAGAAATTTTAGTTTCTTTAATACATAATATTAAAACTTGCTCGACAAAGAAAAATTTTAGAAACATATAATTTATCAAAATATCGAAGATACTTCAAAAACTATCTTAACAAATAAAGAATTAAAATGAATAGAGAGTTAAAAATACTCAAAAAATCGTTTAATGAATTGTGGTTACATTTTAATTAATTACAATGCCTTTAACATAAAAATAATGTACGTCAAAATCATTAATCAACATTCGTTAGTTTTTATATGAATAAACTAAAAATGGGTCATAATTTAGGAACAGATTTATCAGATTAAATTATCATTAATATTTTTTTTATTTTATCTGCTAATAAAAGTTTTCCTCTTAAAAAATAGAAAAATAAATTGTCCTTTATTCTCATAACAGTATTTGCTTAGCATTCTTTACTTTCCACGCATACCTATCTCCTGCAAAAGCCTCAGACCAAATAAATATCCACAACACACAAAAGAAAACAATACGAATTGTTTCGGGATAAAATATTAAATTTAGAATAACACTCACCAGATATGAAATTCATTTGGTATCGAAAGGAAGAATATTCACATTCAACAGTCTGGTAGGAGGGAAAAATAGAGGGAAAATATTATCTAATCTCAGAGGAATCTCCCTAAGTACCTGCTGCTAGCAGCAAATGTTTAATCTTCTTGTTTTCAATTTGAACTCGATAAGAAACTCCAGAAAGAAGATTATTGTGCTTCTGGTCGTGGAAAGTTTATCGACTCACCTCAAACAAAGGACGGCATTAGCTGGCCAGCAACGGCACACTGACGGTTTATTGCTTCATTAGCGTGCTAATGAAAAGCTATTGTGAAAAGAAGTATTCCCTTTTATTCTAATGACGTCCGTGTGACTTTCTCTCCCATTGTACTGCGAATTCCATCTGCAAGTATTATTCTTTTTCTATGCGGTGAAATAGACCTTTTTCCCTTTTTAATTACTGGATTATTTAAAAAAAAATTATCACTGAACAAAGGGATTTCTGTATAGTTTGTTTCATGTGTTGGGACATTATGGGGAATTTTGCTTAACATGCAAGCACTAAGTTCTTAGTTTTGTACATCACAGGATAAATTCCGAAGTCACAATGGATAATATAATGGCGTCGAAATTGTAACTTTTAAGTTTAATTGCATTTTTTAATACAAACATTTGCTGCTAGCAGAGGATTTAAAAAACAAATAAAGTAACAAATAAAGAATTAAAACAACTAATCTGTTAAATTACTTAAAAAATCATTTAATGAATTGTGGTTCAAGTTTAATTATTTAAAGTGAAACTATTTGCGTGAATGGCCGAATGGCTAGCGCGCTAACGCTCGGTACTACATGTTTCGGGTTCGAGTTCTGGCGGTTCCATGGATGTTTGTAGTGGTTCTGAATCCCCTTTAAACCGTAGGTCCTGGTCTAACATGATCATGCAGTGTTGCAGATTTATTGTTACACCGCGTCCGTAGCTTATCTTCAAGCTACATGCGCCTCCTCGGTAGTGCTAAGTGAGTAACGTCGGTACAGTGCTTGCCTTAAGACATCAAAACCAATTGTCTATTTTTTTTCCAGCTGCATTAGAACAAAAAAATATGAATAAACTAAAAATGTTTCGTAATTTAGGAACAGATTTATTAGATTCAATTAGCATGACTAGATTTTTTTTAAATTTTATCTGTTAATAAAAGTTTTCCTCTCAAAAAAAGAAAAATAAATTCTCTTTCATTCTCATAACAAAATTTTCTTTGCAGTATTTACTTGCCACACATATCTATCTTCTGCAAAAGACTCAGAACAAATAAATTTCCACAACACACAATAGAAAACAATAGGAATTGTTTCGGGATAAAATATTAAACTTACAATAACACTCACCAGATATGAAATTCATTTGGCATCAAAGGAAGAATATTCACATTCAACAGTCTGGGAGGAGGGAAAAATAGAGGGAAAATATTATCTAATCTCAGAGGAATCTCCCTAAGTACCTGCTGCTAGCAGCAAATGTTTAATCTTCTTGTTTTCAATTTGAACTCGATAAGAAACTCCAGAAAGAGGATTATTGTGCTTCTGGTCGTGAAAGGTTTATCGACTCACCGCAAACAAAGGATTGTATTAGCATGGCTAGTAGCGGCACACTGACGGTTTATTGCTTCATTAGCGTGCTAATGAAAAGCTATTGTGAAAAGAAGAATTCCCTTTTATTCTAATGACGTCCGTGTGGCTTTCTCTCCCATTGTGCTGCGAATTCCATCTGCAAGTATTATTCTTTTTCTATGCGGTGAAACCGACCTTTTTCCCTTTTTATTCCTGGATTCTTTTAAAAAAATTATCACTGAACAAAGGGATTTCTGTATAGTTTGTTTCATGTGTAGGGACATTATAGTGAATTTTGCTTAACATGGAAGCAATAAATTCCTAGTTTTGTACATCACAGGATAAATTCCGAAGTCAGAATGGATAATATAATGGCTTAGAAATTGTAGCTTTTAAATTTAATTGCATTTTTAATACAAACATTTGCTGCTAGTAGAGGATTTTTAAAAAAAGTAGAATAACGTATAAGTGAGAAAATAAAGTTTTAAGAAATTATTTTCAAATAAGTAAGAAAGAAAAGTAAATTAGTTGAGTGTTTAATGTTGTTCTTGGTAATATTTAAAAAAATCAACTTTTCAATTAATAATCTAATTGAAAATCATTTTTTGAATGCCTAGTGGCCAAGTTTCTGCTCTAGCATTCTTAAATAAATAAAAGCAACAGTAAAATTTTTTTTAAAAAATCATGAAAGAAGAAGTTAAAGTAAAATATGTTCTTTAAATCATTAAGAAGTATGCTTTTGAAACTTTTTATTTAATGCGATATTATTTTATTCAAATAATAGTTTGCTCAGTTAAAATGTTTCTTGTTAATTTCTAGTAGAGTCTAAAATTAAAAGTTTGTTTTCAACTTTCACTTATAAGTAATTACATTAGAAAGCTTTTCGGATTATGTTAGCATATTCTGAAAGCTTTAACACCTTTATTTAAAATTATCTACAATATTTATATTTAAATAAACATAAAAGTTTAGAAATAATTCGTGTTTAAACAGAATTGAAGAGAGTTGTAATTATTGCCTATTAAATTAATCTACTAATTACTTTTATCAATGCAAAAAACTCTTAGAATTTTTACATAAGAATTTTTTTCATTTTTAATAAAAAAAAAATTGGACATGTGGAATATATATTTTATAGCATCTTAAGATGTAATATTTTTGTAAGCAAACCAAGCTGAATTGAATGTCTTTAATACATGATATAATTTGACTCGTATATTCATATTTTTCTATAATGCATTAATATTGTATACTCAACGAAATTTTTGTGTATTTTTTGTAAAATATCATTATTTGCTTGTATCAGTTATTTACTTATTCTTTTCGATTTTAATTATTCACTTGTTATGAGAAACAAATTTAAAGATATATTAAAATGCAATTTTTTTTAGGATCATATAGCTAGATAATTTAATATTGATGCCTCTAAAGTTGTAATCGTGCTTCCTCCTATACACTGACAAGAGTGTTCCGATGGCATTCAAGAGAAATGGTCAATCGAACTTAAGACTCTCTACCTAGAGGAAGTACAGCGCAACCTGGCTCCCGCTCAGAAACATTTAATTTATAGTCTCTTGTCCCCAGAGGAAATAAATTTAATGCATCCTGGCCCATTAGTTGGTCTACAGACTCTCACCCGGAGAGGAAGTATATTTCAAGCACGCTGCGCATAGTGGAGTATCCTGTTTTTTGCTTAAAAATGGTGTCTTTCCTTGAATCAGTAATTATCTGTCTTTCAGTCTGTTAAATATTGTGTGTTTCTAATTGTATGTGTGTGAATTTTGTGCGTGTGTCAATAAAGTTGTGGGCTCTCAAACCCTTGCCTCAAGTACCTCAACGCAACCACGAGAAAGTTGATCAACCTGAACATAAGAAAGTTATATTAATTTTTTACTGTTATTCTATCAAAACCTTTAATAAAACTTTTTTTAAATGAATTCATTATTATCTCCGTTTCAAAATTTGAAGAAAATAACGCTGTTTTTTTTAAATTCAATGCCATTTTTTATGCATTATTTAAAATTATGATCTACTTATGTGCGCATAAATAATCAATCAATACACAAAGAAAGGATAGTAATGCTTTACATTTGAATATTTTGTTTTTAATTGCCTTTTATGTGTATGTTATATTCGGAAAACCTAGAAAACTATCTAGCTGTTCAATATAAACTGTTAGTAATACTCATTGCAACAAACACTGGCAAATCTTCTCCTCTTTGAAAATATAAACAATAATTTTGAAAAAGTTTCTGAAAAAAATATAGTAAGTTTTGAGAATTTAAAATTTGAATAAAATTATAGGAGTTAGCTTAAATTATAATAAATGAGATAATTAAAAGAAAAACTTCAAAGCAACAATAGATTTCAAACCAAGCTTGAAGGCAATGTGCTGTTTAATTCTCTTATTTTCAGTTAGGATATTCCAATAAAAAAAGGTGTCATCCAAAAATGAAAATATCTTGAGTTCAATCTCTTGACACCCTTGGCGAAATATGAGTACATTTAATTTTTTATAATTATAATTGCTATCATTAATAAAAAGAACGAAAATTTTATAATAAATTATTCACTACAGAATTTTTCAACAAGAAAATTACAAATGTTATGGTTTGGCTTCAGGGGCCTGATGGCTGAGTGTCTGGCGCTCGGTACCACAGGTTTCAGGTTCGAGACCCGGTGGTGCCATGGATGTTTGTACTGGTTCGGAGTCCACTTTAAACCGAGGTTCCGGTCTAATATGACCGTATAGAGTTGCGGGGGCATTGTTAATCCACGCCCATAGCTTATCGTTAAGTTACACGCTCTCCCTGGGTAGTGCTAAGTGAGTAACGTCGATGCAGCCCTTATGGCATAAAAGATCGCAGTCTAAGTTGCCAACTGCTTTAGAAAAAAATGGTTTGGCATGGTAGCCAAACCATTTTTTTCTAAAGCAGTATAAGTAGCATGGTAGTAAAGCATTTTTTTCTAATAATATTTACAGTGTGCAATTAGAAATATGAAAATATCATTAAGAGTTAGTGTTGTTGGATTATTTGAACAAATCGTTTATAATTGATTAAATAATGCCAGATATGAACGGAATGTATTAAATAATTTCACACATTAATTACTATTAAAGCTCAGTGGCCACTAATGTTGATGTTATGGGGTTTTCTTGTGCACTTTGTTTTCCTCTGCTTTTTAATTTGTATTTTTGCATTTTTTATTTTTATTTATTTATTTGCTTTACGAAATTCCTATAAATATAAAATGAGTAAATTGTAGTAAAACAAAAATTAAATCATTTTTTTCTCACTGTAAAAAAATCTTACGTGAAGAGGTTAAAGAAAAGTTGCATAAGAATTCGTAGTACTTGAAAAAAATCTGATCAATCGTTTGAAGAAAAGCGAAATGCATCTTATTATTTATTTGCTTTAGAAAACAAATTACATTCCTTTGAAAATAACTCTTTGAAGTCGCATGCTTATAAAGAATTAAGAATATGTGAGATAGTTTATTCTGTGAGATTTATCTCAAAGTTTTAACAATTTTGTTTGCAGGCAAATTTTTGTTATTTTAAATTCGGCAGATATTCTGAATTTCTAAAAAAATATATTCAAGGAACTTCTTTTATTTGATCAATTCTTCTTCGTTTCTGAAATCATGGAAATATATTTTTTTTCCTTTATGCTTTTGCATTTACATAAATCTTGTTTCCCTGTGATTTTCAGAAGAATATACTAAACAAGCAATGGATATTGTAATACGTCTGATAAACTATTGCTAAATTGGTCATTTTTTTCCTTCATTATTTTAACAAAATCTATAAAAAGAACTATATTAAATCAGATAGGTTTTGCTTTAACTAATTTAATACTTCGCAAATAATCGAAAATGCTATATATTACTTTATTTTCATATCATTAATGGAAATAAGGTCTTGATGACCGCGTGACTAGCGCTCTGGCGCACAGTGCCACAGGTTTCGAGTTCGTGCTGTGCAATTAATGTTTGTAATAGTTCGGAATCCACTTTAAACCATAGGTCCCTGTCTAAAATGATTGCAGAGCGTTGACCGTAAGAATGACAACACTACTCCGTAAAAAGATTACGTCTCCTGTCTTGAAATCTGCCAATAGCCAGACGGCCTTGACCCACCATGGACCTGTTGTGCCACTGATGTTGATGATGATAATGAATGTACACAATCGGATGCAATATTAGAACCATCCATACTACTGACAGCAATTGAGTGCAGCCAATAAAATAAAAAACGTTCAATGCTAAACATAGCGTTTTTATGCATGAATGTCTCTGTTATATATCTGCAAAATATATTAACATCCTTATAATTTGAAAAGAACGTGAACGGGATTTACCAAACTTATTAAAATGATTATTCATTATTGAGCTTATTTTTTGAATAGCAATAGCAAATACCTCCATTCATCTATAGTGAGAAACTATTGTAAATAGACATGGAAAGGAGAACAAACTGTGCACATTTTTAAGAAAAGGAGAACAAACTAAGGAACACTACTAATCGTTAATGTCAGATGTCAGTGGCGTAATACTAATAATCAAAAATAAGATATTCTTCTTCTTCTTCATTAGCGCAACATCCCTGTGGTGGAGCAAGGCTGTCTGTCTACTGGCCAATTTCGAGACAGGAGATGTCTTTTTACGAGGTAGCGTTATGAACCCTCCCCCAACACTCTATATTCATATTAGATCAAACTCTACGGTTTAAAATGGATTCTGAACCACTGCAAACATCTATGGAACCGGCGAGACT
Organism: Caerostris darwini; assembly: GCA_021605075.1. NCBI lineage: Eukaryota > Metazoa > Arthropoda > Arachnida > Araneae > Araneidae > Caerostris > Caerostris darwini. The sequence continues at coordinate 24,468 of BPLQ01006586.1, read as the reverse complement.
CGACCCTGAAACCTATGGCACAGATGGCCAAAAATAAGATATGCACATATAACAGATTCAGAATTAACCAGGATGATATATTTAAGATTCACTTTTACGTTTTATGTCACGTCACACAAAAAATGTTTAACATAAGATTCACTTTAGGTATGTGACAATAGTAAAGTGTTCTTATTATATTATAAGTTCAAACTTATGTTGGTTTGTTTTCGTACTTCTTTTAGAAAATAAATGTTATTTGTTTGTGTCAACTTTATTTCTCATGATCACCTGCTTCCTGTCTAACATTTGATATTCTTCATTATATTCTTCTTTATATGGAGCTGCCAACATTTTTGTTTCTTGAATGTTTCAAGATAGCGAGTTGCGCCGAATCGAAATAATGTCATTAGTTCGTAAGTAGCTTCCGATGATTAAGATAATATTAAAAGCTCTCCTGATTAGTTTGACTAAGGATAATTAAGAAAAAATATGTCTAGGTCTGGGCTACATAATCTCATAAAGGAATAATTTTGTATATAAAATAAGTAAAAATAGCATTCTGATAATAAAAATATTTTTTATCTCTTAACTCGCCAAAGATGCTACTAAGCATATTTCACTCATTCTGCCTTATCGTCAAAGATTTTATTAAAAAAATGCATTAAAAGACTTGTTCATTTCTGCTTCTTGCCAAGGACAACTGTGAACTAATATAAAATGTCAATACTATTTTTTACATACTATTTTGGAAATCTTTATTAACACAATTACTTAATCATTTATTATTCTTAATTTGAAAATGGAGTAATTTTTCGGAAAACTTCCTTTCAAAGAAAATAAAAGTGATTAAGTCTCTTGCATTGTGGAGGCTAATACAAAAAAAACTGAAAATGCAACTTTAGATGAATTAGTTGTTCTTTGTATGCAGTCTTCAAATAAGATGAATATAATCCCCAAAATTACTTCTCTAATAAAATAGAATAATTAAAACAGAACATATTTTTTCTTATTATAGAGTCCAAATTATTTATTTTTTTGCTTATTTTGGTATTCAACAAGCAGCAATAATTTGGCCACCGAACAAGTTTCTGAAATCTCGATCCTTATTACAAGCAATGAAGAGGACAGCTCGAAAAAAAAAATAAAATTAGCTGCTAAAAACCAAGACCGAACAGACAACACCCATAATGCTTCTGATGGCACTAAACTATCATTGAGAGAATATAGTTTGCATCTAGACCATCACTCTCCCAAAAGGCTGGGACAATGATTTCATTAAATTTTTGTATTTACGCTTCAAACAAAAATGTACTCTGGCTATCACATAGCTCTAATTTCCCAAAGATCTATCCTTTTTTTTTCTTCCTCTAATGCAGCTGGCAAATAGACCGTGATCTTTGCCATAAGGGCTGCATCTATGTTACTCACTTTGCATTACCCAGGGGGCGCGTGTAACTAGATGGTAAGCCACGGACGCGGAGTAACAATGCCCCCGCAGCGCTCTACGATCCTATCAGGACCGGGACCTACGGTTTAAAGTGGATTCCGAACCACTACAACACCCATGGGCAAAGCCTGGATTTGAACCCAATACCTGTGGTACCGAACGCCAGACGGTCATCAGGACCCTGGATCTATAGGCTGGTAGATCTGTCCTAATGTAGAAAATGTTTATATCACGTGACACTAAAAATGAATTTTAACTTAAATTTTACTTTAGATCTGTAGTAGCAATAGATTGTTCTTATGATATTGCAGTCAATTTAAACTGATGTTCGTTTGTAATAGTATTTCTTTCGAAAAAATATTATTTGTTTGTGTCAAATTCGCCTATCCATTTTAATACTATTTTCAATTATATTCATCCTTATTTTAGCTGCAAGAATATTTGGAACTAATGCGTGGTAGTATGGTAGTTAGATTATACCATATGTGAAGAAAGATTATAAGATGAAATTACAAGCTCTACATCACAGTGTTTAATTTTAAAAAAATAATATTTGCATACAATATAAAAATAAAGCACCATGCACGAGGTGCCCAAATGATCTGAATGATTAAGTTTGGTAACAAAAATTTTAGTTGCTTTTAGCTTGCAATGCAGTAATAATCAATTGAAGGTTCGCATTAGATAATCAATTGAAATAATCAAATGAAGGTTCACATTAGATAATCAATTGAAGATTCGTCCATTAGACGTCAGAGTTGAGCCACCAGTTCCTATGGTACCTCAACTCTTACAATAAACACTAAAAGGAACTTAATCAATGATACTCAGAAAATAAATATTAAATAAGAGAATAATTTTGGAAATAATATATTTAATTATCTTTACTACTGTAAAAATTATATTTTCTATACAGACATAATTCACTAATTAACTTCAGTCAAACCACCATTAATCTGCCAACTCACCCTTTCCCGACAAAATCAGAAGAAATCAAATCGAAGAACTTATTTGAAAGACATTTAACACTTCTTTTTGATTTTGCAGTGAAATGAAATAAATTTTCTCTGCGTAATCCCCAGTGCCAACGAAGCGCATATATTTTTATTTCCGAGTTTCCATTTTCATTGGAATTGACGAAATGCTTAAGCTCAGTTTTTCTCTTAATCCTGTTTTCATTTAGCTATTTCCTTTTCTACACAATGAAAGCGCCATTGTTTACGGCCGTACTTTAGTTTAGTTTCTGCATTATATTTGTTAAGGAGGACTCTTTCTCCCCTTTGGGGAATACAGAATGCCAAATAAAAGGGAAAAAAACACATCCTGTCTTATTTACTTGATTTCGTATGAAAGGTAAAAAGAAGGAAGGAAAGTATGAATATATGATTATAAAGACTTTTGGCTTTGCATTTACTTTTTAGAGTCGTTACTGAAATCCAAATAAACTGTTCAACAGCGTTAAAAAAGATGTAAACAATTTTCATATGTTAGGTGTTAAAGATTTTTCACTTGTTTTCTGAATTGGATAAAACTTTTATTTGGTAAGTTAAAAAAAATATTTTGGTCTAGAGAAATTTTGCTTGATGAAAGCTTGTTGTCAGTATTATATATTAATTTATTTAATTAAATAAATTATGAGTTACAGTTATTTAAATAAATAAAATAAGTTATTATATTTTTGTTGGCTAAGATTTATTTATTTTGGACTTCACTTTTGATTATTATTTAAAACAAATAAAATTTGTTTCAATGTCAATTTATCTTATATAATGTTTTCCTTCAATATAGGTTTGATTTCCTTATTTTTGTTACAAATTGTCTGTTTAAATGTCTATATTAAAAAAATAATACTGCTCTAAATGTATATTGTAATATAGAAATTAGATTAAAGCATATGTAAAGAAAGATTGTAAGATAAATTAACAAGTTGTATCACAGTATTTTATTAAGATTAATTAATATTTACATATAATATAGAAATAAGTGAATTTATACAGAAATATATTATCACAGCTGTGAAGCTTGCAACGAAATAACGTTCTGTAATAAAAAGATTAGTTGTTTTTAGCTTGCAATGCAGTGCAAAAATTAATCGTTTCAAAGCTTGTCCATCTGAGTGAGACACCACAGGAGTTAATTCAATAAAAATTAAAAATAACTTAATCAATGACGCTCAGAAAATGAATATCAAATAAAAAATTAAGTTTGGAAATAATATATTTTACTATCTTTAATTTTATAAAGCTCTACAAAAATGTGTATAGATAGATTTTTAAATTATTTATATACATTTACTACTGTAAAATTGATATTTTCCATACAAATATAACCGAATAATTAACTTTCGTCAAACATCATTAATTTATCAACTCACCTTTTCCGGAGAAAATCAGAAGAAATCAAATCGAAGACGAACTTATTTAAAAAGATAAAAGACATTTAACAGTTCTTTCTGATTTTAGAGCGAAACGAAATAAATTTTCTCCGTGTAATCCACCTTGCCAACAGAGCGCAGATATTTTTATTTCCGAGGTTCCATTTTCATTGGAATTGAAGAAATGCTTAAGCGCAATTTTCTCTTAATCCTGTTTACATTTAGCTATTTCCTTTCCTGCACAATAAAAGCGCCATTGTTTACGGGCATACTTTATTTTAGTTTCTGCATTATATTTGTTAAGGAGGACTGTTTCCCCCTTTGGGGAATAGAGAACTCCAAATAGAAGGGAAAAAACACATCCTGTCTTATTTACTTGATTTCGTATGAAAGGTAAACAGAAGGAAGACGAATGGATGATTATTGGGACTTTCAGCTTTACATTTACTTTTTAGAGTCATTACTGAAATCCAAATAAACTGTTGAACAACGTTAAAAGGGATGTCAACAGTTTTCATATGCTAGGTGTTAAGGAATTTTGACTTGTTTTCTCTAGAGATTAAATTTGTTATCCAGATAAATTGGATATAACCTTCATTTGGTAAATTGGAAAAATATTTTGGCCTAGAGAAATTTTGCTTAATGAAGGTTTGTTGTCTGTATTAGATATTAATTAATTTAATTAAATGAAATATGAGATACAGTTATATAAGCAGATAACATGAACTATTATATTTTTGTTGGCTTAGATAAAGGATTTATTTTGGGTTTTACCTTTGATTCTTAATTAAAACATTGAAAAATTGTTTCAATGTCAATTTATATCACATCATGTTTTACTTCAATTTTTCAATCCATTTCGCTAATATTGTTTTTAAGAATTGCCTTTTTAGTGAAATTTAATGAGATAAAATTATTTTCTGCAAATTTAACATATCAAATTTTTTTCTCATGTTGTTTTTTCTAATTTAGGCATTTAAAAATCCTCTCTAATTATCACAATTTCCTGCCATGGCTATGTAGTGCATGTACTATAGGATTATAGCCATAAGGTATGCATATATTCTTATTATACATTAGTTACACAAAATTCAGAAAAATGATTGGAAAATTTTCTATGTTTATATTTAATTGAATTTACAACAAGTTTAATAAAATACTATTTCACAAACTAAACACATTACAACGAGAGTCCACAAAATGAAAACATACCAATATATATATATATATTAGTTTATTGTATGATCAGCTTCAATAAAGAGTGGGTTTAACATTAATTAATATGGAGTCTAAGAACTATTCATTTTGAACCTTGCTCAAAATGATATGCTGCGAACCAACTACACCTAAGTAATTCGATTGGTAACATGATTAAATCAACACAATTCTCAAATACTGAAGGATTGTGGACGTATGTTAAATATGACAACGGTGTATACGAAATAATCTCAAAATAGGGTCCGGCCAATAAATACTTGCAATAGTCTGAATTTGTATAATAAATCTCCACCTCTATCTCTTTCAACCTATCTCTATGAAGTCTTAGCATTATCGGCTTGTAGGATGAGCATCACTAATTGCACCAGCATAAGGACGAATATTTGAATCAAGAATTTCATCTGTATATTTATATGTATGATAATGGTACTAATTGTGCATCTTGGGAGGCATGCCAGTTTAGCTATCCAAATAAATACCCCTGCCTCATGCAAAGATTTAACCATGAAATCTAACTCTATTTTGGATATGATAATATAAACAGAAATTTCCCTTTTTCCACATTCCTGAGTCATGTTGCAAATAAAATTTGGACTCACCAGAAAAGAGTGCAGACTTCTATTGACTTGTACTTAAATAGAAATTCATGAGTGCCCTATTAAACTTTTTGTTTTATGGATTAGTGAGAAGATAACACACAATACTGGACGCTATGTATTTCAACCCTCCTTTCTGAAGTCTTTTGTACACTGAATGCCATTCTTCTAGTGATTGTTACACGAAAAGAATTGAGCTGGATTGGAGTAGAGGCTCTGTCCTTCCTTGAAATTATCAGCAAAAGTCGGTAATCTACTGCACTTATTGCTCTAAATCTCCATTGACTGTGTCTTCTAAAAGCTGATTAGAAATACTTGTTATTGTTTCTTATCCCACTTGGTAGACAGCAACATCTAGAGCAAGTCCATGAACCCGTGTATCTTAAGCCGGTGAGTCATGATAAATGGTAAAAATACAGCTTCTTTTTATCCTTGACCTTGTGGTACAAAAACATGTAGACTTTCCCCACCCTATTATACCCCCTGGGCGCTGGGAGCCCAGTTTAGTCACGTTTTACGAGATACATGGGCTGTATTGGAGCTATCTTATCCTGTACCCACACGGGGATAAAATTCATTCTTCAATCTATGAATTACCAAGGATTTACATTCAATTATTTCGCTACATTTTGCTATTATATCCTGCTTCTGTTCGTTCATCGACTGGTCAATGTAATTCTTCATTTAATTAAAGTGAAATATTCATATCTAAAACATGGCTATCTAAAAATTACATTATTCACCTTCTATATGCTGAAAATGTAGACCTTTTTAGTAAAATGCAGAAAATGTAGACCTGTGTAATCACCTTTATTACTTTTATTTACAAGTAAGTAGGATATTGAAAAATTATTCAAATTAGTTAAACAAATTTAAGTTTATTAAATAAAAGAAGAAAAATTTTTAAAAATACTTTTTTTTTTATAATTTGTACCACGACCTTTAAGAGACGAATTTTAATTAATACTAGGAAAAATTATTTATATTTTAAGTAAAATTCTTGATAATTTCTGGAATAACATGATACACAATTTATTTCCAAAATGACCAGTTGGCAATCAATATTTAATAAATATTATAGTTAAATTTATAATTATTAAATTATATAAAAATAAAATGAAAGAAATTTTAGTATTTTTATACGAAAGCAAAGATAAAACTAATTTTCGAAGAGAAAAAGATGAAGTGAAATTGAAATTTTTAAGAGCTACATTTCTGTGAGATACTTTTTCTTCTCTACGGCTTTTAACTGAACTCTGGAACAAAACTCGATACAATGTCCTTCAGAGTCATAAAAGTAATTTTTGCTGTAGAGATTAAGATTCAGAAATGAGAAAACCCACTGTAGAGAGCATAATGATGAAATTTGCATATTTTATTTTACTTCTTTCAAGTGGTAGTTGAAAATTTACATAATCACATGAAATGCGGTAGTTTTATGGAATGTTTCGTGATGGCAGCATTAATCTTTAAAAATATTCTTTCAAATTTCATAACATGGGGTCATATACTAAGCCCACGAAAGCTAAGCAAGGAAGAACTTGAATGCAAATAAAGCTTGAGAAGATCCATTCGTAATTTTGCTCGACGGAATTTAAGAAGATTTGGCAAGAAGAGCCACACTTCATTGCACATGCCATCTCTGAGCTCCGTTCTTGATTATGAAAAGCAATGGGAAACGTTATTATGGTGGCTTACCAAATGCTAATGCTAGGAGGAATTTTAACGAGTTCTCAGATGCATTCCAGTGGTAATTACTGAATGCTAAGAATTAATTTATTCGTGACCATCTGTTAACTTGCGAAATATGGTACACTTATTAAATAAAATGACCGTGTGATAAAACAAAATGGAGTTTATACCTTTTATAAAACCAATTTTGTACTTGGCTGTTGACGAGGCCTCATAATACTTAAATATTCACGTTCGATATTTGTTTTACCTAAAAGCACCAAAATTGCTTTTTACTCGGCTAATAAACATTAAACACTAGATTTAATGAAAATCACGGCTTATACGGCTTGACCGGTTTCGATAAAACATTTTGTGTGTGTTTGACAAATTAAGGAGAACATTCTTGTAAGCCAAAGTTCTTGATCTCCTTTCTTGTAAGCTAAACCCAAATAGTACGCAATATATTAACTTCTATACCGTTCAACCAATCGCTACAAAAATTAGTAATAATATGAATTGGAAAGTAAAAAATAATATTAGAATAATATGGAAAATATGTTCGCGCTATCCATTTTATTGTTACTTACGACTAGATGGTGCGGCAGCATTTCTTCTTATATAACGTTCAAACGCTAATCATGAAAATTAGTATGTACAGATATTGGAACATGGAGAATATATTCGCGAAGTATGCATAATTTTCTACAATACGTTTTTTTTCTTTTTTTGGCAGGGCAATTTAATTCTGTTTCTGCTAGTTTATTATATAATATGGATAATACCAATTAATTGATGTTTCTCACTTGTATTATTGACTCATACTTAAAAATAATAATAAAAAAATATCACTTAAATAATGCTAAATGAAACTTTGATCATTATTTTTACTTTAATGTGCTCCTCAAATTTAAGTACATTATTTTTCTGCAAAGAGTTTCATGAAGAAGCGAGAAAAATCTCAAGAAGGATGATAATTATCTTAGCATACTCATCTCCTGTAGAATTACTCTACTGTTCTTCGTCAACTGTCATTCCATTAAAGACATTTTCTGCCCTTTTATTAAGATTTAAGGCCTCTTCGTGACTTCTACATTGGAGAGAAGTTTAAGATTACCAAGGATGAAGCACGCACTCTTGGGGTAGAATTTTCTTTTTTGTAGTAACACTTCTTGGCTAAGAAAGAAGAAATCTGAATGTCTTGTCTTTTTCAGTACCTTTCCTTTTAAAGTAAACAGAAAAATAAATGTTATTAGGCACATTAGCAATATGTTGAAAATAGAATTAAAGATAAAAATTCATGTTGTTTTGAGTTTCCATCGTATAAAATAAATGTTTGTTTCAGTATTCACCAAAGGAAATAGTTATTTTGAAAGAATAAATCATTCAACTACAGAGTAAATTTTTAAATATGTTCAGTTTGTGGTAAAAATTTATCGTTGTAGAAAAATATTTTTTTTTTTTTACCTTTGTCAAAAAAAAATTATTTCCTATAGCTCATATTATGCAGATACTTAAATTTAATTTCATCATAATCAGATCTTGTACCAATCTGATTAAGATTGCTCTTTTAATGTACATGGAATAAATTTCACAAACCTTAACTATTAAAAATAATTTAGGATAGTGTATGAACTCTTCATAAATGCATGTAGTAATAAGAAGAAAATTCGTCTTTAGTTCAGATAAAAGTTTAAAATATGATTTTTTAGGTGGTATTTTTTAATTGCAAAACCTGAGAGGAAAATAAAATTAAACTATTTTAAGTAAGTAAGTTATATAAAGCAAATAAAAGAGTAGGTTTTGGATTAACATTCTTTAAAATGCATGATAATAATGTTTATATTCTTTTTGTAGAGTATTATAATTAATCCAAGGGAAAAAGAATCTAAGCTACCAGCTGAATGACAGAAAGGCTAATATTAATCTACTTTTCAAATAGCCCGTTTTGAGAATTACTGTTAGTTCTAGTAAAACCACCACGAGACAAACCAATAGGATTAGTGGTCAGTCCTAGTAAAGGAGATTAGGAGGCTAGACTGTGTTAAGAATCACTCACATAAAGCATTTATGCTTTTTAATCTTTTTTGTTTCATGGACCTTTTTTCCAGTAAAATTAATTCATTGGCTTTTTTATATAATAATTTAAATGCATAAAACAAAATTTAATTAAATCATTTATACCGAAAACAACATGAAAAATCAGTAATAAGTATATATGTTTTAAACACATTGTAAATAATTATAAAATACATGATGTAATACATGTTTAAAATTTTATTACCAAAACACTTGTCAATGCAAATACACTTGTTATTGTTAAACAATATTATATATGGATAACAAATTGTATTCAATATTGTATAACGATATTATATATGCATGACATATTGTATACAATATTATATAACAAAATTATATATAACAAAATGTATAGCAATATTATATATGTGTAACAAATTGTATACATAATTGTATAGGAACAATATTTTTATACAATATTTTTGCTTACCATGAATGAAATTGTTATATAATAACGATCAACTTTAATCGATAATCACAGATGCAACCGATACCATATAATATATTTTAATATTCACTTGAGAAATATTTTATTAATTCTAGATATGGGAAATCTCACGAATTATTCAAAATATTCTAGAATACTTCATCAATTCGTAGACGCTTGATCAAGAATTCTTGATATATTGATTAGACAGAAGTTTGACTTTTAAAAACAGTAAAAGTAAAAAGTTTTTGTATAGAGCACCGTAAAAGCAAAAAGTACATTAAAAAAAATGTAAACTCAAGGATCTAAAAAAAAGATAAAGATAAATGCAGATAGAAGATCAAAGAAAGGATAAAAGAGTTCATATATACTTTTACAATGCTCGAAACGAACAATGAAAGAACAATCAGGTGAAAGACTCAAAGTAGTGTTGAACTGAAGGAAGTTTGATAAATTTAGCAAGAGATCAGAATACAGATGACACAGAATGAACAAATCGGGAATTGATAAGAAAACAGGAAACATAATAATTCTTTCATTGATCGAAAACAATGTAAAAAAATGATTTCTAACAAAAATTCTAAAAATTTATAAAAAAATAAAGTAAGATAGATGATGAAATAAATAATTCTGACATCACATGCGTCTGGCTAAGTGAGTTATGTTTCAAGAAATCCCTAAGAATAGATTGATATAGAGATGGAAAATGAAATCCTTTAAAAAAACTAACTGAAATTGCTTACTGTTTCAGAAAAAGATTAATATTTTTATTACCAAATGTGTATTTACAAAGTTTTTACCGAATGTTCTTTCAGAATTTAAATCTAAATGTCATTGTATATTTAATTATAAAGGAAAGTGAAGATTTAAATGATATTTTCATTCAATTTTAATTATAATCAAATGCATTAATGTTAAACTAAAGAAATCATTTTCATTCAATTTGGTTGTGTTTTTCTAGTAAAACAGAGTTCTAAAGAATGTTTTGAAAAATTCCTTAAAAAATTTGAAATTCTACTCCAAACTTTAAAGCATTCTAAAAAAAATTAACTAAAAACAAATCTTCGAAAAATATTAGAGGATCGAAATCGATAAATCACAAAAAAATCACAAATATCAAAAGACAAGTAAATGATGATGGAAATGATAGAAGACTTCGCAAAAATTGAATCAGACAAAGAAAAGGTAGAATTTGAATAATGTGAATGTGGAGTTGTCTGAAAAAAAAATTAAGAATTAGGAAAGAAATGGATTTAAATGGAAAAGAAATAGGATGGAAATGGAAAGAAAAAGGAATTATTTAAAAAAAAATACGTTAAAATCTTTATCTAAGAATGATATTATAAGTGGGTGTATTTAATTTTAAAATCAATGATTATATCATTAATGCAATTTTCAAAGAATCATTTATACTGATAATATACTCAGAATACATATATTTAGAAATATATGCAATAAAATTTTCTGTCTAAAGATCATTAAAAACAATATTACATCTTATATTAAAAAATCACTAGTGTGGTAACTGGGTGAGAAAGAATTGTCCCAACATAGTCCTTGAATGTCGTAAGAGGCGACTAAAGAGGATCTGGCCCACCTGTTTGAGGGTTGGGCGCAAAGTTAACAATCTTGCCTGTACAAAAAAGCTGTTTCGAAGTCTACAAAAGATATAGCTGGACTACCTCCACGGAAAAAGCCCATGATTGTGCCAAAACAATTCGCAAATATTCAACTGTTGAGGTACGAAAGTGAAACCATATGTATACCAAACATTCTCAAAGAATAGTCCTGCCATTTTATATTGACAATAGTTTGTTTACGAATATAATTCCATCAAACTTATCTCTGTGAAGTGTTAGCATTATATGCTGGTAGGTTTTAAGAGTCACCAATCTTATTTTACCTATCTTTATGGATACTGGCAAATTAAAAATATTTGGTATTCCTTACACTGGAGTATGAATAATTGCAAATAAAAAATTCTTGCAAATTCTTTGCCAAAACAACCTTTGTGCCAAAGGCCGTTTATTGATTCGTTAATAAAGATCTTGAAAATTCAAAAAAAAATCTTGTAACTAATCCAGGAATTGTTTAACAGCCTTTCGTGACATTTTTCTTATCCACGGACCATATCATCGCCTTAAGTTTCCAATTACAATTATATTGACCGAGATAAATCTCCCTTGGAAGAAAGGAACGGCTGTCTAATAGGCACTTGAGCATAAATCTTTGTATTCAGCTTCTTTCTTTTTTTATAACGAACAACTTCCAGTTGCTTTAACTTGTATCGAACGCGTGTGATGTAAGGCGTTCTTAACACTTCCATTTAATTAAACAGTTTGTGTTTCACAAAAGAAGTTAGCAACTGCGTGAAGCATAGCATGGTTTAAAACCTCGATTTGCCTCAGATAGTGGGGCAAATTTATTGTAGTTATCAATCAATGTAAGCGAAATTTGTCCTATAAGCAACAGCTGGACGATGTAATCGCTGTTCATTCAGGCGTAGCAGAATGCTTAATGAAGCAAATGAATGCTTAATGAATACTTAAATGAAGCAAAAAAAAGTGATAGAAGAATATGTTTGTCTAGCTTTAGAACCTTGCATGTTTATTTATTTTAAAGGGATTTTATTATCGACGTTTGATTTGTTTAAAGGTTGAACAATTTTAAGGTAAAATAAAACTTAAAATTCTGTTAAAAATATTTTATACATTGTATTGAATTAATTTGAATAAATTTACTCAGCTTGGTGATAAAATGGCCATACTCACCTTAATTGCATCTAACAGCAAGCATATTAAGTTCAATGCAGTTATATACTATGTGTTGAAACTTAATGCGACTTAACTGGAAAACTTTATTGATCGTAATTCAATATAATCTTGCTGTTTAAATAAATATTAATAATATAATCATAAAATACATAAGATACTTTAATATTTTATATAAATATTACAAATATTCAAAATTTGAAGGAAATAATTTTGCATATTTTAGTTTTGCAATATTGAATAATACTTATATTAAGGATCCACCATGCATAAAGTTCGCTGAACTTTAGAGCTTATAATTGGAGGGAAGAAAGAGAAAAGAGAGTGTGTAGTGTCGAGTGAAAAGTTCTAGGCAGGCGGAGGGTATAAATATCCTTAAACGAACTGACTTTTAAGATGATTTTGTAAATATTTGTTGTGTGATTGTGTTCTGTGTGTTGTGTATTGAAGTTGTGCAGTGTTGTCTTTGCAATTTTAATAAAAAGGGCAGCTAAACATCGCGTTTTTATTACGAGAAATCATTTAGTTTATATCCACGAACAATAGTGAATCAAGACCACACACATATCTGACTCTAACGTGTACTCTCATGATCAATTAAGGCATTTTCGTTTATTTTTGCTACTCATAATATTAAAATGGATTTTTTTGAAGTAGTTAAAATAGAATTTAAATTATGATTTTGGAGAAATACTTTTAGTAAAATAAATTAAGTTATTTTTAATAAATTTTTCTTGAATAGCTTTAAACATCCTTCTTCATAAATATTTAATTCAGAATCTGTAGTCTGAATTATTATAAAAATAAAAAGTAGCATACTATCAGAATTTTTATTTATTTATTTGCTTGAAAATATTATTTTAAAAATACAACCTTAAATTCTAAATGCCATTTTTCAATCCATTCAGTTTAATTAATATAATTCAGCAAATATTACAACAATTAGTATAATTTCTTTTTTAGTTAAAACAAGGGATTATCTACCTTGAAGAAGTAAAAAAAATATTTTAAAGCGAAAATTTAGTAAATCTAATACATAATATTAAATCTTCATCGATAAAAGAAAATTTTAATAGCATATAATTTATAAAAATATCGAAGATACTTAAGAAATTATTATAATAAATAAAGAATTAAAACACATGAACAGTTAAAATATTAAAAAAATGAATTGTATATTAAAGTGTAATTAATTAAAGTATCTTTCATATAAAAATTACTAAATACTTCAAAATCATTAATCAACATTCTTTTATTTTTATACGAATAAAATAAAAATGGTTCATAATTTAGGAACAGATTTATTAGATCAAATTAGCATGACTACTTTTTAAAAATATTTTATCTTTTAATAAAAGTATCACTTTTTTAAAGTAATCACTTTTATATTCATAACAGAATTTGTTTGACAGTATTTACTTGCCACACATGTCTATCTTTTGCAAAAGACTCAGACTAAATAAATATCTACAACACACAAAAGAAAACAATACGAATTGTTTCGGGATAAAGTATTAAATTTACAATACCACTCACCAGAAGTGAAATTCATTTTCTGAGTCACTTACACTTTTTTCTTAATTTTATCTGTTAATAACAGTTATCCTCTCAAAAACAGAAAAATATATTATCTTTCATTCTGATAACAGAATTTGCTTCGAAGTATTTACTTGCCACACATATCTATCTTCTGCAGAAGACTCAGACCAAATAAATATCCACAGCATACAAAAGGAAACAATACGAATTGTTTCGGGATAAAATATTAAACTCACAGTAACACTCACCAGATATAAATATTCATTTGGTATCGAAGAAAGAATATTCACATTCAACAGACTGGAAGGAGGGAAAATATTAGAGAATTAAAATAAATATAAGAATTAAAACGAATGAACAGTTAAAATACTTAAAAAAATGATTTAAGGAATTCTGGTTAAAGTGTATGTAATGTAATTAATTCAATTACATTTAACATAAAAATGATCAACTTCAAACTGATTAATCAACATTCTTTTAATTTTATATGAATAAACTAAAAATGTTTCATAATTTAGGAACATATTTATTCTATAAAAAAATTAGCATAACTACATTTTTTTTTAATTTTAAAATTTAAAAGCTATCCTCCCAACTTTCATTAACAGAAAAGTTAATAAAAGTTGTGAGGATAACTTTTATTAACAAAAAAAAAACAAAAAAAAAACAAAAAATCCGGAAATTAACCTCCTTTATTCTCGTAACAAAATTTGCTTGGCAGTATTTATTTGCCACACATATCTATTCTCTGCACAAGACTCAAACCAAATAAATATAAACAACACACAAAAGAAAACAATACGAATTGTTTCGGGATAAAATATTAAACTTACAATAACACTCACCAGATATGAAATTCATTTGGTATCGAAGGAAGAATATTCACATTCAACAGTCTGGAAAGGAGGGAAAAATAGAGAGAAAATATTATTTAATCTCAGAGGAATCTGCCTACGTACCTGCTGCTAGCAGCAAATGTTTAATCTTCTTGTTTTCTATTTGAACTCGATAAGAAACTCCAGAAAGAAGATTATTGT
This sequence comes from Caerostris darwini, assembly GCA_021605075.1. Taxonomy (NCBI): domain Eukaryota; kingdom Metazoa; phylum Arthropoda; class Arachnida; order Araneae; family Araneidae; genus Caerostris; species Caerostris darwini. The sequence goes on along the minus strand of BPLQ01006586.1, from coordinate 9,324 downwards.
GCTTCTGGTCGTGGAAAGTTTATCGACTCACCTCAAACAAAGGATGGTATTAGCATGGCTAGCGACGGCACACTGACGGTTTATTGCTTCATGAGCGTGCTAATGAAAAGCTATTGTGGAAAGAAGAATTCCCTTCTATTCTAATGACGTCCGTGTGACTTTCTCTCCCATTGTGCTACGAATTCCATCTGCAAGTATTATTCTTTTTCTATGCCGTGAAACCGACCTTTTTTCTCTTTTAATTCCTGGATTCTTTTTAAAAAACTTATCACTGAACAAAGGGATTTCTGTATAGTTTCTTTCATGTGTATGGACATTATGGGGAATTTTGCTTAACATGGAAGCACTAAATTCTTAGTTTTGTACATCACAGGATAAATTCCGAAGTCACAATGGATAATATAATGGTTTCGAAATTTTCTTTTAAATTTAATTGCATTTTTAACTCAAACATTTATTGTTAGCTGTGGATTTAAAAAAAAAATAGATTGAAGTATATGTGAGAAAAAAAGTTTTAAGAAATTATTTTCAAGGAAGTAAGAAAGAAAAGTAAATTAATTGAGTAATTAATGTTCTTGATAATATTTAAAAAAATTAATTTTTTCAATTAATAATCTAATTGAAAAATATTTTTTAAATGTCTTGTAACCAAGTTTTCCATTTAACCTTTTTAAATAAATAAATAATAATAGCACAAATAAAATTTTTTCAACAGTTAAATTTGTCTTTAATATATGATATAATTTGAGTCGTAATTCATATTTTTCTATAATCTATTAAATAACGTGTGAGTGAGAAAACAAAGTTTGAAGATATTATTTTTAAATCAGTAAGAGAGAAAAGTAAATTAGTTGAGTGTTTAATGTTGTTCTTGGTAACTTTTAAAAAAAATTCTATTTTTCAATTAATAATTTAATTGAAGAACTATTTTTTTAATATCTTGTGAGGGAACTTTTTATCTAGCATTTTTAAATAAATGAAAGCAACAGTAAAATTTTTAAAAATATTATGAAAGAAGAGGTTAAAATAAAATATGCTCTTTAAATTATTACGAAGTACGCTTTTGAAACTTATAATCCAATGTTATATTATTTTTTCATTTTTCTTCAAATAATAGTTTGCTTAGTCAAAATATCTCTCATTAATTGCTAATAGAAACTAAAATTAAAAAAAATGTTTTCAACTGTTACTTGTATGTAATTATATAAAGATGCTTTTCGGATTGTGTTAACATATCATAACATTTTAATTTAAATTATCTGCAATATTTATATTTAAATAAAAATAAAAGTCTAGAAATAATTTGTGTTTACACAGAATTGAATAAATTTTTATTTATTATCTACAGAATTAATGTTATTTATTTTTATTAATGCATAAAAGTTTTAAAATGTATAATAATTTTTTTTTCATTTTTATTAAAGTTAAAAAATTAGATATGCGGAATCTATATTTTATAATATCTTAAACATAACATTGCATAACATCTTAAATGCAATGTTTTTGTAAGCAAACTAAACTGAAATGAGTGCAGTCTTTATTGCATGATATAATTTGATTCGTAAATTATTATTGTATAAATGAAAATTTTTGTGTATTTTTTGTAAAATACGATTATTTGTTTGTATTATTTATTCATTTATTCTTTTGGGTTTTAATTATTCACTTGATTTGATGAACAAATTAAAAAATATATTAAAATACAATTTATTGCTTTTTTAGAATCATATAGCTAGTTAATATAATACAGATGCATTTAAATTTCTGACCGTGCTTCTTCCTATACATTGCTATACATGACGTTCAGGAGAAGTTGTCAGTCAGGCACCAGGCTCTCACGCCAGAAGAAGTATATCGCAACCAGCTCTCCAGCTAAGAAACATTTAGTTTATAGTCTCTTATGCCTAGAAAAAATATATTTTGACCATCCCGGTGCATTAGTTGGCCTTCAGACTCTCACCCGGTGAGGTAAAATATTTCGCGCAACCTGCAGAAGCTTAGAAGAGGAGCTCTTCTACTAATCTGTAATTGTCTGTCCTTAAATGTGTTAAATATTGTACGTGTGTAGTGTTTGAGCGTGTGTAAATAAAGCAATGAGTTCTCAAATCTGTGGCTTAAGTATCTCCACCAAAAACCCCAGTTACAATCTGGCTGCCCAGCCTGCATACTACAAAATTATATGTATATTTGCTGTTATTTTCTTCAAACTCTTTATATAACTTTTATTAAAATAATGCGTTATTATTTTCATTTCAAAAAATTAACTGCCATTTTTTATACATTATTGTAAATCATGATCTCCTCGTATGTGTCTAAATAATCTATCAATTGACAAAGAAAGGATAGCAATGCTTTACATTGGAATTATTTTTTCTTAATTACCTCTTATTTGTATGCTATATTCAGAAAATCTAGAAAACTATCACTGGGTAGTTAATTGTTCAATATATTCAAGATTGTAGTGAATGAGATATTTAAAACAAAACTTCAACGCAGTAATAGATTTGAAACCAATCTTGAAGGCAATGTACAATTTAGTTTTCTTATATTTAGTTAAGATATTACAATTAAAAAATACAAATTTTATGGTTTGCCTGCGATGATAGGGTATTTAGTGTGTACAATTATTAATAAGAATATAACATGAAGTAGTATTTCGACTATCAGTGTTGTTGGATTATTTGAGCAAATCATTAATATTTGATAAAAATAATAACATATATGTTAAATATCTTTAGTTTTAGTAATTAATGCCCGAAATAATAATGAATAATTTAGGAACGGAATGTGTGAAATTATTTCATTAATTAATTACTATTAACAATTCAGCAGCCACTAATGTTGATGTTAGGGGGTTTTTTTGTGCACTTTGTTTTCCTCTGTTTTTTTTTTTATTTTTATTTATTTATTTATTTTTTATTTTTTTTTTATTCTTTACCAAATTCCCATCAATACAAAATGAATACAACGTAGAAAACGAGAAATTAAATCATTTTTTTTTTCTTACTGCAAACAATCTTCCCTGAAGAGGTTGAAGAATTGTTGCATGAACATTTTTATGAAAAGGAGGACAAACTGTGAACATTTTTTTGAAAAGAAGAACAAACTGTGGAACGCTACTAGTTGCTAATGGCAGATGTCAGTGGTGTGCTATCTGAGATCACCAATAAGATATTCTTCTACTTCTTTATTCATTCTTCTCCTTCGCATGGTGGGTCAAGACTGTCTGCCTACTGATCAATTCGAGATAAGAAATGTTGTCTTTTTACGAGGTAGGGCTATGAACTCTACCCCCAATGCTCTACAGCCATATTAGACCGAGACCTACAGTTTAAAGTGGATTCTGAACCACTACAAATATCCATGGAACCATCGAGATTCAAACTCAAAACCTACGGCACAAATCTCTAGAAATAAGCTATACATATACACTAAAGTGACAAAAGTCATGTGATACCTCTTAATATCGTGTCGGCCCTCCTTTCGCCCGGCGAAGTGCAGCAACTCGACGTGGCATGGACTCAACAAGTCGTTGGAAGTCTTCTGCAGGAATATTGAGCCATGCTGTCTCGATAGACGTCCATAAATATGAAAGCGTTGATGGTGCAGGATTTTGGGCACGAACAGACCTCTCGATGATGTCCCACAAATGTTCGATGGGATTCATGTCGGGCGATCTAGGTGGCCAGATCATTCGTTGGAATTGTCCAGAATATTCTTCAAACCAATCGCGAACAGTTGTGGCCCGGTGACATGGCGCATTGTCATCCATAAAAATCCCATCGTTGTTTGGGTACATGAAGTCCATGAATGGCTGCAAGTGATCTCCAAGTAGCTGAACATAAGCATTTCCAGTCGATGTTCGGTCCAGTAGCACCAGAGGGCCAAGTCCATGCCATGAAAAAACAGCTCACACCATTACGGAGCCACCACCAGCTTGAACAGTGCAAAAAAAAAAAAAAAAAAAAAACAGTTCGTGGGGTCTGCGCCACACTCGAACCCTACCATCAGCTCTTACCAACTGAAATCGTGACTCACCGGACCAGGCCACGGTTTTCTATTCATCTAGGGACCAACCGATATGCTCACGTGCCCACGAGAGTCGCTGCAAGCGATGGCGTTCTGTCAGTAAAGACACTCGAGTCGGTCTTCTGCTCGAATAGCCCAAGAAAGCCAAATTTCTCAGCACAGTTCTAACAGACAAGTCCCTTGTACGTCCCACATTGATTTCTGCGGTTATTTGACGCTTGTCGACTCTTTGCAGACGTCGCCGGTCTCGGTCGTTAAGTGCAGGCGGTCGACCACTGCGCTGTCCATGGTGGGATGTTATGCCTGAAATTTCATACTCTCGGCCCACTCTTGACACAGGGCATCTGGGAATGTTGAATTCCCTAACGATTTCCGAAATGGCATGACCCATGCGTCTAGCTCCAACTAACATTCCGCGTTCAAAGTCTGTTAATTCCCGTCGTGCGGTGATAATCACATCAAAACCTCTTCACATGAATAACTTGAACAGAAATGAAAGCTCTGCGAAAGCACTGTGCATTTATACCTGTTCTACGCGATGCTACTGCCATCTGAAAATTTGGATATTGCTATCCCATGACTTTTGTCACTTCAGTGTATAATAAATACAGTATTAACCGTAAGTATGATACAGTAAGGATGATGTTTCATGTTATGTCACACAAAATCTGCTACACTTTAGATGTGTGGCAACAATAGAGTGTCCTTATGATATTATAAGTTCAAACTGATGTTGGTTTATTTTCTTATTTGTTTTTGAAAATAAATGTTAATTGTTTGTAACCACCTCCTTCATTCCTCCTAATCACCTTCTTCAATTCTAGTAATATTTTAAATCATATTGTCCCTTATATGGCGCAACAGACATTTTTGTTTCGTTAAAGTTTCAATTTAACCGAAATAATGCCATTAGTTTTATGTAGCTTCCGATCATTAAGATAATCGGAAAAGCCCTTCTGCTTAGTTTGACTAAGAATAGTTAAGAAAAAATCAGTCTATGGTCTGGGCTACATAATCTTATAAAGGAATAATTTTGTATATAAAAGGGGTCAAAGTAGCATTCTGTTAATAAAAATAATTTTTTATCGCTGAACTCGCCAAAGATGTTACTAAGCATATTTCATTCATTCTTTCTTTTAGCCAAAGATTTCATAAAAAAATGCAATAAAAGATTTGCTCATTTCTGCTTCTCACCAAGGATAATTGTGAACTAATAACAAATGCCAACAGATGCGCATACTATTTTGAAATCTTTATTGGTGTAATCACTTAATCATTTATTACTATAAATTTGAAAATGGAATTAGGTTTTAGAAGGCTTTCACTCAAAGTAAATAAAAATGGTTTAGTCACGTGCATTGTGCATTAAGGAACTGAAAACGCAACTTTACATGAATTACTTGTTCTTCATATGCAGTCTTCAAATAAGATGAAAATAATCCAAAAAAAAAAAAAAATACTTCCTAATAAAATATAATTATTGAAACAGAAGGAGTCACTATAAAAAAATATATCACTATATAAAACAACTTCATTATTTTCGCCTACACATTTTTCTCAAACAAATCTAAATAATACTGCATTGTACGCTACATTGGTGGGCATGAAAAAAACTGTTATTAGACAGATGATGTACTAAATGTTATCCAAATCACTTACAGCAATAATATTGGAAATTCAAATAAGTTTTTTTAAAAAAAGAGGTAATTTATTATTCCCTGAAATGTATTCAGGAGATAAATTGGCCTAATGATCTGACGAACTAAAAGTAACTGATGTTATTTCTCTCCTCAGAGTATCCAAAAAAAACTGACAATTCCCAAGAGTAAAAATTAACAATGATTGGACCAAACACCAACAAAGTAATCAAAACCCTTACACCAAACACCACCAAAGTAAATTTTTACACCAAAGTATCAAATCCCTTCTGGAAAAAACTTATTTTACTATTCCACAATCACACCACATTTAAATGATAATTGAGGAAAATACAGAATAAAAATGATAATCACCTTAGCTATCCAGAATTCTATTACTGTTGAAATTTTAATTGGCAGAACAATAGCATTGATGCAATTTGAAATGTGAAACAAGCGAATAAACAATATCATTATCTAAAATATAAAATATTTCCAATATATCAAATATTGAAAGGGAAAAAATATGCCATGAATGTTTCGAGAATACAAAAGTCAAAAAAATGCCGAAGTAATTCTAGACTGAATTAATTTTTGTAACAACGCACTAAGTGCCTCTACCAATTTTAACTCTTCCGATTCAAGCCATAATACTAATTGCAACTGGATAAATGTAGGATCTGTGCCCACAAATACAAATAATAGTCATTCCATAAATTAAATTAGAACTTATAAGATTAGGCATGTATCAATACCTTCTGTTATTAATAATAATAATCCCTCTGGGATCTTATGCAGACATCACCCTAATTCAACAATCTTACGTTCCAAATGATGTTGTTATCCACCTGTTGACTAACGAACTGTTCCAGGTTGTCGACCATGACATAGAGCCCATCTATTGTATTTCTTAGTGTTGGTAATATAGAACATATGTTTCCCAAAAATTTAATTTGCGTCCAGCTTAATTCTTTTTTTCTTATTTTGGTATTCAACTAGCAGAAATAAATTGAACACAGAACAAGTTACTGAATGTTGTTCACGTGCAAAATCACGATCCTTATTACAAGCAATGAAGAGGGCAGTTCGAAAAAAATAAAATTAGTTGCTAAAATCCAAGATCGAACAGACAACATCCAGGAGGCTTCTGATGGCCCTAAACTCACACTGAGAGAATATTGCTTGCATCAAGCCCATTACTCTCCCAAAAGACCGGTACAATGATTTCATTAAATGTTTTGTATTTACGCTTCAAACAAAAATTTACTCTGGCTATCTAAATTTCACTCAGAGTTAGCCTAATGAAGAATATTTTTTACGTCACGTGACATTAAAAATAAATGCTCAACTTAAATTTCACTTTAGATCTGTGGTAGCAATAGATTGTTCTTATGTTATTAAAATAAATTTAAACTGATATTCGTTTGTAATCATATTTCTTTCGGAAAATAAATTTTATTTGTTTGTATCAACTTCCCCTATCCATTCTAATACTATTTTTAAATCTATTCATCCTTATTTTACATTGCAAGAATATTTGGAATTAATACATCAGGAAGTATTATTTAGGATACTTACCCTCCAAATTCGATTGACTTAATTTCCAACTTCATGTTTTATCGTACTCTTTTCCTAAGTGAGCACGTAACCTTTAAGTCTGGCTTGTTCATTAACTGACAAAACGATCTCCACCAATTAGGACGTTTCGAGTACTAATTACTATTTTCCATGGTAATTATTTTAATATCTACAATAAAATAATAATCGTGTTTTAAAGCCTTATAGTAGTATGGTAGTCAGATTATACCATATGTGAAGATAGATTATACGATGAAATGACGAATTCTACATCATAGCGTTTAATTAAAAGAAATTAATATTTTCATGTAATATACAAATAAAGCACAAAGCACGAGGTTCCCAAATGAACTGAATGGTGAAGTTCTGTAATAAAAAGATTAGTTATTTTTAGATTGCAATGCAGTAATAATCAAATGAAAGTTCTCATTAGATAATCAATTGAAGGTAAAATCATTAGACGTCAGAGTTGAAACACCATAGGTTTTGTGTTTACGCAATAAACATTAAAAATATCTCGATCAATGATGCTAAGAAAATAAATATTAAATAAAAAAAATAATTTTGGGAATAATATATTTTGCTATCTTTACTTTTTTAAAGCTCTACAAAATTATGTATAGATATATTTTTAAATCCTTTCTTTAATTTTACTGTTGTAAAATTGATATTTTCTACACAGAAAAAAATCACTAATTAACTTTAGTCAAACCACCATTAATCTGTCGACTTACATTTTCCAGACAAAACCAGAAGAAATCAAATAGAAGAACTTCTTTAAAAGACATTTAACACTTTTGTTTGATTTTAGAGAGAAGCGAAATAAATTTTCTCTGCGTAATCCACTATGCCAACAAAGCGCATAGATTTTTATTTGCGAGGTTCCATTTTCATTGGAATTGACGACTCTTAATCCTGTTTTCATTTAGCTGGTTCCTTTCCTACACAATGAAAGCGCCATTGTTTACGGGCATACTTTATTTCAGTTCCTGCATTATATTTGTTAAGGAGGATTCTTTCTCCCCTTTGGGGAATGGAATCCCAAATAAAAGGGAAAAAACACACACTGTCTTATTTACTTGATTTCGTACGAAAGGTAAAAAGAAGGAAGAAAAGTACGAACGGATCATTATAGAGACTTTCGGCTTTACATGTACTTTTTTGCAGTCGTTACTGAAATCCAAATAAATTGTTCAACAGCTTTAAATAGCATGTTAACAATTTTCATGTGTTAGGTGTTAAAGATTTTTCACTTGTTCTCTCTGGAGATTAAATTTTTATCGAAATAAATTGGATAAATCTTTTACTTGGTAAATTGGAAAAATATTTTTGCCTTGAAAGATTTTGCTTAATTAAGGTTTGTTGCATGTATTACATATTAATTCATTTAATTAAATGGATTGTAGAATGCAGTTTTTTTAATAAATAACATATATTATTATATTTTTGTTGGCTTAGATAAAGGATTTATTTTGGATTTCCCCTTTGATTTTTAATTAAAACAAATAAAAATAGTTTCAATGTCAAATTATATTATATTATATTTTGCTTGAATTTTACTTTTGTTTTCTTTAGTTTTGTTTAAAATTTTCTGTTTAAAAGTCTATATTAAAATAATATAGTGCTTTAAATGTTTATGGTAATATAGAAATTAGATTATAGCATATGTGAAGAAAGATTGTAAGATAAAATAACTAGTTCCACATCATAGCATTTCATTAAAAGAAATTTATATTTACACATCATATACAAGTAAATGAAATAATACAGAAATAAATTATCACAGCGGTAAAGCTGGAAAAGAAATAACGTTATGTAATAAAAAGATTAGTTGTTTTTAGCTTGCAATGCACTGCAAAAAATAATCGATTGAAGGCTTGTCCGTTAGACATCAGTGTTGAAACATCATAGGTGTTTACGCAATAAACACTAAAAATAACTTAATCAATGATGTTCAGAAAATAAATATCAAATAAGAAATTAATTTTGAAAATAATACACTCCAGAGCCAAAACATTATGACCACCTGTCAGAAACGAGTTGGTCCACCACAGCTTCATCCCGCCTTGGTATGGATGCC
>BPLQ01006585.1:0-27610 GCA_021605075.1 Caerostris darwini | reverse complement strand
TAGAAAGATTGCTATACTTTACTCTAAAAGTTGAGAAATTTAACTTACGACCAATGACCCTCCAATGTTTTAAATGTAATAATTTCCATCACAATGCTCATAACTGTGGATTTAAACGTAGGTGTCTTAAATGTGGTAAAGAACACTCCCATAAGGAGTGTCCAATTGAAGGGAACCTTGAGCTGCCAAAATGCATTAATTGCAACGCTACAGGACACTTAGCAGCTTGGAGGGGCTGCCTCAAATTTCCAAAGATAAATACTAACTCTAACAGACAGGCTGCCTATCCCAAAGTTATTCATCCTAGACAAGTTACCCCAAACATCAGTTTTGCTTCCATGCTTAAAAACAACGTAAACGCAACTGCAGCTGTATCTCCTTCAACTTTTGTAAATCAAAACCAACCACGTTCACTACCTGGCATTGAAGATCTCAACTTATTCCAAAATGCTGTTATATTAATGAAAGAATTTATTTCCCTTTTCACTGATATCAAAAATCTTCCAAATTTAATCAATCAAATTAATTCTACCAACAATAAAGCTGACAAGCTACAAATCTTTGCCAACTGTATATAATCCAAACCATCTAACAATGCCACGTAGTGACTATATTGTTTACAGGACTTAGTAGTCGAAACGTTTTCGTTTCCCCAGGCTCTGCTCTTCTATCGTTCGCTTGCAACTGACCTTGTAGGATTCGCAGATTTCCCCCGTTATTACCAGTTCATCCTCTCCTAACAAACTGCTCTTAAGCGTTTTTGTTACTTTTAACTTGTACTCCTTTTGGAATTAGATTAACCTATTGAAAGTATTTTTATTTTTAAGTTCTCTTTGAAACTACGTTCAGTTCGTAATTCTTCAAAATCCTCTTTTTACTTTGTTATTGTAATTATTAAATTATAATTAATAATTATTAAATACTTTATTGCAAAGAAGAAAAAAAACTTCTCCTCTCCATATATTATTATCTCAATTTTAATTGTTTTATTTTTAATGCAATGGGTTAACTAGTTGCAACTAGTTGTAACTTCCCTCTCATATGCAAAAAAGGAGTTAGTGGTTACCTATACCAAGGAGCACAGTCAACCTGCAAATCGTCATCGATACTTTCAATGATTCACAATTTTATGGATTTTGAAGAGCCCCAAATAGGTTTAGCATAAGTAATTATGGAAGAATTTATACATGCAAATTAAAAATTTATTTGAATGAGATGATTTTTCACAGATTCGATATAAGAGTTTTTTTTTTCTTATTCAATTTTTTACGAAGGATTATGGTATATTTAATTTCATTAGACCAACTAAAATGCGTATTATAGATGGTGCTATTTGGAAGTGAAAAAAACCCTTATTATTAATGTAAAGTACTTCTTACGTTTGTGAACTTTAAACTTTATTTTCGTTTTCATTAACCAGTCCTTTTATTAACGTAAATAAGTTTGTAGCACGTATAAAATATGGTATTAATTTTTGTCTTCGCGAAGTAGAGCTATATCGTGGAAACGGAACCTAACCTTAAGATATGGATTGAGGTAAATTACTTATGAAATGGCTATAAAAATCTGAAAGAGAACCTTCCGGTACAGCTGCTTTAACAGTTTGAATACATGGGTTGATATTATTGACACTAATTATAGATATCCTCTCAGTTAAAAAAAGATTTCATAATTTTCATATTATATGAGAGGGAAATATATGCAATGAACTGAATTATGAGTCAGTTAATGTCTCCATTAATTTCTTTAGCAACATTAGGAAAACAACAGAGGTGTCTAGAATTATATTTTTATAAAGCCTTCAAGAACATTTTAGGTTAGGTCAATTTGCAGAGGGATAAGAATTCAGCTTCTCTGAAGATTTGTTTTAAAGCATCTAAGAATTATTTTTCAGCAATTTAACTTAAAGAAGTCAGTCTATAATTTGATAGATGAGAGGAATTATTTCCTAGTTTTAATATTCAGATAATTCTAGGTATTTTACAGGGAGAAGTAAAGTAAATATATTTAATGATGGAATCAGTAACTGAAAATTTGGAATATTACATGCAGTACTAGTTACTAGTGTTTACTAGTTATAATACTATGTATACTGGTTTTAATATTCAGAGAATAATATAAATATATAAATTTGCAAATCTGGAATATTATATTAAGGAGAAGGCTGTAGAAAATTTTGTTTTTTAATTTAAAAGTTAATTCAGGCTCTTTAGAAGAGAAAAAGGAAATATAAATTTGTCACTTGTATGATTGTAATACATGAATAAATTCTATAACTTATAAATTTAAGCATATGATTTTATTTTGAAAAGCAATTATTATGTAACTAGAACGTTAAACCAAATTTTTCTGTCAGAAAATAATGCGATTCATGAGGTTTTTTTTTTAAATTGGTGGTTTTATTGAAAACATATTGATTTTTTACGCTATATGTTACGTCATTTTTTTTAGGATAAAAAGAAAAAGAAGTATAGAAAAGGTATATACTTAAAACATAATTTTTATCTTATACAAAAAAAAAATTATATGTTAAAGAATGCTGTGCTGTATTAAAAAGACGAATTCATGCTTTTCGGAAGATGGAGAAGAGATTTAAAAATCAACTTAGCTAATGAAGATAAAATGTCCTAAAATGTGTTTTCAATAAGATTTTAAAAATAAAATAATTATAAATAGTATTGTATTTTCTTCACACTTTAATTCCTTAACCAGGTCTATGTAGCCGCCTACCAGTTAGATAGAAGCAAGTGGACCACATATATGCCATTAACTGTTCAGAGACGGGTTTTGAGAGTACGATAGGGACTTCTGGTAAATTTTAAGGGTGCTTCTTAATTTGTGTGTTAAATAGGAGAAAATCCGGCCCCTTGCAACTAGCCCACATATGAGATGTTGCTTTACACGCATTGCCAATATCGTCACCCAATATGCTTGCTTATGAGAGGTCAAATTGCAAAAAGGCGCCAGCGGATTCGAACCTCAACCCTCATGCACAGTAGCTATGCGCCTTTTCACCAGTGTATGTACCACGCAATAAATGGTGCAGTTATTTAATGCCAGATTAACTTACTGCTGCTCAAAACGTGGCATGGAGCATCATCTTGTTTTGAAAAATGATACCACCCCTCCAGTTCCATCCGAAAGTGAAAACCATGCTGGAAAATGTTCATTAAAATGTCAAAGATGTATTCGAGTATTCATAGGTAGTGCTAAGTAAGTAACGTCGGTGCAGCGCTTGCCATATGGCATGCAAGACAATCGTCTAAGTGTTTGCCAGCTGCATTAGAAAAAAAATGAGGAATAATTTATGATATGTCTAATCTGATAAACATAATACTATTAATTTTTGGAAAAGGTTTCAGAACTAAGGCTAAACTAAACTAACATAAATTAATCCGTTTAACAGAAAATAAAAAACTTCCAATAAAATATAACATTCATTTTTTTTCACATACAGACCACCAGTTATTATAGACGGTCTTTTAGGAAACTTACATAGATTAATAAATAAAGATCAAGCGTGCACTAAAATAATTTAATATTTAAAAAGTAAGAATTCAATCTTAAAGTGATATGAAATACGTTCTGAAATGCGAGATTAATATAATTTTAAATCAAGATAATTAAGAATTTAAGTACCTATTACATATTTAATTTTAAATACTCATTAAGAAATTGGAAAAATAATGAATTTTTTAATAATTATATTTATAAGTTATTATTATTGAATTATTTTTTCCATATTATTTTGTTTTTAATTTTTGGAATTTGATTTCAAAAATTAAGGGGAAAAATATTTATTGCATAAATAAGAAACTGTATCGTCTGAGATAAGGTTTGCAGAATTGGATCGTCGAAAAGAAGACATTTGTGAAGAAAATTTTCCATTTCATTCAACAGTCATTATGGTAATGTAAATAAGGTTGTAATATGTATGCAATACAATATGAGGTTTTCTTTGGCGAAATAGAGGTCTATCGTCTGAATTGTAATTAATCTTAAAATCAGGAGTGAGGTAAATTAGTAGTTAAGAGGTTTAAAAAAATATATAAAGGAGGAGCCTCAAAATGACCTGCTTCAGCAGTTCGAATATACGAATCAATAGTATTGACAGTAGCTTCTAATTTCTATTCAGTTAAGTAATAATTAATAGTTTTCATGATGTCTGGGAGGAAATATATGCAATGAGTCTTTAATGACTCTAATGATCTCTTTGAAAAGGAAATCGTCTCCCCAGTTCTTACGGAATGTGAAATATTTGCTGGAAAATTACCATTAATGTCTCAAAGTAGTATTCGAGTGTTCAAAGCAGGAAATAGAGCAACTTAAAAGCATATTGTCAAAAACAGATTCCCAGATCACGAAATCCATACTCCAACTGATGTTTTATCTTTTTAAAATTGTGTCAGTGTTTTTAAAGTATATTTTATATGTCTAATCTAATTTTCCATTTGATTTGGTTTGTCTCTCTATGGTCATCTTCTGCGCAATAGGGCTAAGCAGACCGGGACCTACAGTTCAAAGTGGATTCCGAACCACTGCAAACATCCATGGCACTGCCGGGACTCGAACCCGGAATCTATGGTACCGAGCGCCACTCGCCCATTCAGGCAGTCATTTGACTGACTAGTCCTTAAGTATGAAGGATATATAAAATATTAATTAATATTAATTTTTCATTAATTTTAATTTTGGTGTTAATTTTTGTCTTTGCAAAATACAACGTATCGTGGAAACTGTACCCAACTTTAAGATGGGGATTGAGATAAATTATTTATGAAAAGACTATCAAAAATCTCAAATTAGCTTTAAAAGTTTGAATACATGAATTAATATTTATTACAATAACTACAGAGTTCCTCTTAATGAAAAAAGATTAAATAATTTTGGTGATATAATAGAGGGAGATGTATGCATTGAACTGAATCATGTTTCCGTTAATATCTCTATTGAATTCTTCGGCAACATTTAGGGAAACCACAAATTGTCTTGATTTTTTTATCCCCAAAATCAGCTTTAGTGATATTTAAATATTAATGTATAGCACGGAATTTTTAGGTTAAGTCAATTTCCAGAGGGATGAGAAATTAGCGTTTCTGAATATTTCTTTTAAAATATCTAAGAATTATTTTTACGCTATTTAACTTAAAGGAAATTGGTCTATAATTTAATAGGAGATATGGATTATATTGTAGTTTTAATATTTAAAGAATTGGGCCTGAATGGCGGAGCGGCTAGCGCCATGGCGCTCGGTACCACAGAGTTCGAGTCCCGGTGGTACCATGTATGTTTGTAGTGGTTCAGAATCCACTTTAAACCGTAGGTATTGGTTTAATGTGGTCGTAGAGAGTTGAGGGGGCATTGTTACTCCGCGTCCGTGGCTTATCTTGAAGTTTTACGCGCCAACTGGGAAATGCAAAGTGAGTAACGTCTGTGCAGCGCTTGCATTAAGGCATCCAAGACCACGCTGTCTAAGTGTTTTCCAGCTGCGTTAGAAAGAAAAAAAATAATCAGAGAATTGTAGTTATTTTAGATGAAGGAGAAATGTAAACATATTTAATAATTGAATCAATGATATTGCAAATTGGTACATTACATTAAGGAGAAGGTTGTTCAAAATTTTCAGGATCTTTAGAAGAGAAAAAGAAAATATAAATTTGTCACTTGCACGATTGGAATACATAAAAAAAATCTGTAATTTATAAAATAAGCATAAGAGGAGATTTTAAAAAGCAATTATTATGTAACTTCTGGTTTAAACGAATTTTGGATGTAAGAAAAGAATCTAAAAATTCTTATAACATTTCTATTGAAAATTGTAGAATTTTTTATTCGAAACTAGCTTTATTCAAAACATATTTAATTTTACGGCAGACCCATTAAATCTAGAAAAGGTATATAATAAAAATATTTTTTTTCTTATACAACAGGCGATTTAAGGCCAATGTGTTTTTGGGAAAACGAATTCAAATGTTACGGGTGAAGTACAGGAGATTTAAAAATCAGCATAATCAATGAAGATGAAGCTGCACCATTTTTCAATTTATGAAAAATCATAAAATGTGTTTACAATATGATTTTCAAAATAAAATATTTATAAATGGTATTGTATTTTCTTCACACTTTAATCCTTTAGCTAAACCTATAATATAGCCGCCTACGAATTAGTAAGCAACAGTTGGGCCTCATACATGCCATTAACTGCCAATGATTGTTTCTGAGGGTACAACATGGCCTTCTGGGGAATTTTAAGGGCCCCATTTTTGAACTCGTGTCTAGTATGGGAGAAAAACCGAACAATGCACACCAGACAAGCCGACTACCAAATGAGATATTGCTTTATTTACATTGCCATTATTTCTTTCCAATCTCCTGGTTTCTGAAAAGTGAGATTGCCAAAATATCGCTAGCGGTTTCAAACTTTTACCCTCCTACACGGTAGCAATGCACGTTTCTAGTAGTGTACGTGGCATGCAATAAAGGGTGCAAGTGCTGCTAGATTGGCTTACTGCTGCGTTTAAAATGGGCCATGGAGCAATAGATTCTTCTGAAGAAGAAAATCATCTCTTCAGCCCCTTCAGAAAGTAAAAAATATGATGAAAAATGTTCATCAGAATGTTTATAATTCGAGTGTTCATAGAGGGAAATACAGCAACTTAAAAACATATTGCCAAAAACAGATCCCCAGACCGTTAAATGCATACTCCAAATAATTCTTTTTCTCTTTAAAACTGCGGCGGAATGCTTGAGGAATAGTTTACTATACGATTACTTTAATAAAAAAAATAATATAAATACTTCTCTGAAAAATCTTCACAACTAACGAAAGAATAAATCTACTATCTATAAATCGACTAATAAGTACTATCGCGTTAATAAAACTTTGAAAAATCTCAAAACAAAAAATTATGCAAAAATAAATTTTTAACAAACTGACCAACACTGTAGCTGGTCTTGAAAAGAATAAACAACAAAGTAAAAATAATTTTTTTTTCATTTAAAAGTCATTTAATATTTAAAATGTTAAAATTATATTTTAAAGTGATATGAAATACATTTTGAAATCCAAGTTAATTATGATTATAAATCAAGTTGATCACTTAGTATATTAAATTTAAAAAACCATTAGGGAATTTCTATTTGATTAGCAAGTCCTTATGGTAGTGTTAATCAATTTTTATTATGTTTGCAATAAATTATGAATTTTTTACATTGCAAACTTGAGCTATATCGTCGAATAATTGTAATTAATCTTAAGATCTGGAGTGAGATAAATGTTTAATAACGAAGTTTAATTACGGTTCGGGTATATTAATAATTTAGATTAAGATATAAAGGGGAACCTTCAGATTCCAGAACCTTCAGATTTACAGTTGGGATCTGTGAATCAATATTATTGACACTAACTACACGTTTCCTAACAGTTAAATAATAAATAATAATTTTCTTAATAAACATGGTTAAGAAAATAACGAAAATTGGATTTTTTTGATGGATTAGATGTATCTTTTCTTGATTTTAATAGTAGAAAAATTTGAGCAATTTTTCTGGCAGATGAAAAATAATCAAGTTTTATGATTGAGTGAGTAAAATAACAAATATTGAATATTACTTTAAGACGGAGATATTCAAATTTTGATTAGCAGAATTTTTAGTAATCTTAAAGAATGAATATACTGAATAAATTCTAAGGATTTATATGGACATTTGACAAGAGAAGTTTATTTATGAGGGATGTTAGAATTACAGAAATTAAAGAACATTTCTTGAACTGTTAATAGAGTTTCTGAATTATGTACATGATTTTTGCGACTGATGTGACGATTTTCAGCTATTAGTCAAATGTTCAGCTTTTTGTTCATCAGAAGGGGCATTGCAAAGATGTTCATTAATAAGATCACCTTTCCTGGACCTTTTTGTTTATTTATTTATTTATTTTTATTTTGCAGTCAGTGAGGAGTATGCCTGGAAATGAATAAACAAAAAAGAGAAAAACTGTGTTGAGAAAAACGACCGTGGCGGCTTAGAGAAACATTATTTTTTAACTTTTTGTTATCAAAATATTTATTTTACACACACACACACACACACACACACACACACACACACAAAATTGTTACCCACGTTTTTGTTAGATAATTGAGCCAAATCATAATTACTCAGCGTTTAATCATACTGACGATTGAATTATTGCATTGTTTTGACAAATTAAATAAATAAACTAAAAAATATAAATTTTTTACTGTGTTTCTCTAAAAAGGGTAATGCAGACTATTTAGAGGAGAGAAAAAAATTTAGTTAACTGAATTAGATCAATGGTCTCCAAAACGTTTAACCTATTGTCAGCACTGACACCGCTAACAAGTTCCAAGGGTCAAGAGCTAGCTAGTTCATCATGCCAAAGTACTGTAGTTTTGAATTATGTACAAGTTTTAATATCAGAACTATATATCTATGCTTTCAATTTCGGTTCTTTCTCAATTTGGGGCGCACTCGAACACAAGTTTGATATTTAAAGGTTTATAGCACAGAGCCATCTTCTGGATAGCAAAGAAATTACACATAAACGCTAATTATTTGTCTCTATAGTGAAAATTATACAATGCCAGTAGTAGCAGAAGGTGAGACAGGGAGCAGCAGAGCCAGAGTATAACTGTAACTTTCCACTGACAATTGCAAAAAATTGTCTTTCTAAAGTTATAACTCCTTCATCATAATTATAATGTTTAATTTTATTATATAAATTACCTATATGGAACAATTATTGTAAATGTTTAGGACAAATCTCTTAAAATGAAATGAAAATTTGGAAATGAAAATCTTGTGTAACTGGAGCGATAACAGAAATTTTTGCACAGAAAAATATAACACGATATTTTTTACAATTTGGATTTTTCTTTTATATAGTAAATTATGAATTTTTTTAGTTGAACCTGTTTATTTCAAATGATATTTCATTATTTTTCCAAATCCGTAAGTTACACAGAAGGTGTATACTGAATTTTATGTCAACTCTCATTTCAGTCAATTTGTATGTTAAACATTGCTACGTTTTTTAGGAGGGCGATTTTAGAAATTTCAGAAGCGAGACAGGAAATTTAAATTCCATTAATTAATGCAGATAAAGCTACATTTGGACAGGAGCTACATTTTGTTTCTAGAAATGAATTCATCTCTTCAGGCCCTCCGAATGTGCAAAATATGCCGGAAATTGTTCGCTCATGTCTCAAAGACGTATTTGAGTGTGCATAGTAGGAAATACAATAAACTAAAATTACACTGAAGTGACAAAAGTCATGGGATACGTCTTAATATCGTGTCGGCCCTCCTTTCGCCCGGCGAAGTGCAGCAACTCGACGTGGCATGGACTCAACAAGTCGTTGGAAGTCTTCTGCAGGAATATTGAGCCATGCTGTCTCGACAGACGTCCATAATTGTGAAAGCGTTGATGGTGCAGGATTTTGGGCACGACCAGACCTCTCGATGATGTCCCATAAATGCTCGATGGGATTCATGTCGGGCGATCTAGGTGGCCAGATCATTCGTTGGAATTTTCCAGAATGTTCTTCAAACCAATCGCGAACAGTTGTGGCCCGGTGATATGGCGCATTGTCATTCATGAAAATCCCTTCGTTATTTGGGTACATGAAGTCCATGAATGTCTGCAAGTGATCTGCAAGTAGCTGAACATAAGCATTTCCAGTCAATGTTCGGTCCAGTCGCACCAGAGGACCAAGTCCATGCCATGAAAAAACAGCCCACACCATTACGGAGCCACCACCAGCTTGAACAGTGCCTTGCTGACAATTTGGGTCCATGGCTTCGTGGGGTCTGCGCCACACTCGAACCCTACCATCAGCTCTTACCAACTGAAATCGTGACTCATCGGACCAGGCCACGGTTTGCCATTCATCTAGGGACCAACCGATATGCTCACGTGCCCACGAGAGTCGCTGCAAGCGATGTCGTTCTGTCAGTAAAGGCACTCGAGTCGGTCTTCTGCTGGAATAGCCCAAGAAAGCCAAATTTCTCCGCACAGTTCTAACAGACAAGTCCCTTGTACGTCCCACATTGATTTCTGCGGTTATTTGACGCAGTGTTGCTTGTCTGTTAGAATTTACGACTCTTTGCAGACGTCGCCGGTCCCGGTCGTTAAGTGCAGGCGGTCGACCACTGTGCTGTCCATGGTGGGATGTTATGCCTGAAATTTCATACTCTCGGCACACTCTTATCACAGTGGATCTGGGAAAGTTGAATTCCCTAACGATTTCCGAAATGGCATGATCCATGCGTCTAGCTCCAACTAACATTCCGCGTTCAAAGTCTGTTAATTGCCGTCGTGCGGTCATCATCACGTCAAAACCTCTTCAAATGAATAATTTGAACAGAAATGAAAGCTCTGCGAAAGCACTGTGCATTTATACCTGTTCTACACGATGCTACTGCCATCTGAAAATTTGCATATTGCTATCCCATGACTTTTGTCACTTCAGTGTATATTGCCAAAAATAGATCGCTATTTCATTAAATGCTTAATTCCGACTGATCATTTATCACTTTTAAATTATACAGGAGTTTTGAGGAACAGCTTGTTATAAGTCTAGCTGAATTAAAAAAAAATATCAAGAGTTTTCAACGGAATTTCAGAATTAACGAAAGAACGACGTGAATAACATAATTCACCATGCGTCTAGCAAAAAAAAAAAAAAAAAATTTACAGAGTTACAAGAATCTATATTATATAGTATATATATAAATTATAGTTAAATTATAGTAAAGTAAGTAATTGTAGTAAATTATAGTTAGAATTAATGCTACAAGAATCTCTTTTTTTCACACCGACCACCACTTCAGACGGTCTTTAGGGAAAACGGCTTACATACGATCCATCATAATAAGCAGTTCACAAATCATTTAACATTTAAAACGTAAGAATTAAATTTTAAAGTGATATGAAATACATTCTGGAATTAAAGTTTAATATGGTTGTAAATCAAGGTGATTATTTTATATATTTAATTTTAAAAAAAACATTAAGGAATTTTAAAATAATTTATTTTTTTAATTAATTATATTCGTATTTTATTATTATTAATTATGTATATTTCACGTTATCTTTTTAATTTCAAGAGATTTATTTCAAAAACTAAGAGGAAAAAAAAAGGAAAAATATTTATTGCGGAATTAAGAAACTGATGAATCACCGTGTAATAAGTTTTGCAGAATTGGAACATGAGGAAGTCATCAGTAAAAAAAAAATTATTAACTTAAGAACAACTCCTCACTGTCTGCTTACAATGAAAAATCGTAATTTAGAGGAGCACTTGAGATTCGATTTTCAGTGTTTGGAATGGAATTGTAAAAGTTAGTGCAGATTTAAAAATAAACTGTCGCATGCTAGTGAGGTTAATTGCATGCCCAATGTTTTCATATCTAAAGTATTATAGCTTAATTTGTAATCATGTGCAAGACTTTATTTTGAATCTTTTAAATGATTTCATTTTTTACAGGTGCTGAAATGTTCCAAATCAGTTTAGCATAGGAAATTATTGGACGAATTTTTTGATATGTAAATTAAATATTTATTTGAAAGACACGATTTTACATAAATTAGAGCGGTTTAGGAGTAGAACAAGCGCTGCGTTTTATTGAAATTATTACGAAAGTTCATAATAAATTTAGTTTCTTTAAACCAATTAAAATGCTTATTACAGATGGTAATAAGCATTTTAATTGGTTTAATGAATCATTTAATATTTGTAGACGGAAAACTCACTTATTATTAATGTAAATGCTGTTTCTGTTTTGTGAAAATTTAAGTTTATTTTCCATTTCATTAACCTAGCCTTATAGTAATACAAATAATCTTAGAGGATGTGTAAAATATAGTATGACTTTTTGTATATAGTATGACTTTCAGCAACACAAAAAAATTCAATAACCTACAATGTATTCTTTTTTCACACATACCACCATTCCAAATAGTCTTTAGGAAAATTAGCGAAGAAAAAAACACAAATCATATGCACATTTTAAAAATCATTTAATATTTAAAACATAAGAATTTGTTGTTGTTGTTGTTTCTTATCCCACTTGGCTGGCCAAGCTCACGAGTCCATACGTACTCATGATTGAAGGGGAAGGAAGCAGCTTCTGTTGTGATGGAGCACCCGTAGGTAGAAGTCTGACTTTGGCTCCGTGGCACTCTTACAGTCATAGGAGACTGGGACCTACGGCTTAAAGTGGATTCCGAACCACTACTACAAACATCCATGGGCACCGCCGGGATTCGAACCCGATACCTGTGGTACCGAGAGCCAGAGCGCTAGCCACTCGGCCATCAGGCCCCCAAACATAAGAATTAAGGATTAAAGTGATGTGAAATGCATTCTGAGATGCGAGTATTATATAATTTTAAATTAAATGATTAAAGACTTAAAAATTATGCCGGATTTTTTCGTTTTGTGCACACTTTTGATTAAATATACTGGGAACTACAGCTTAACTTGAATTTGCATTAACAAACATCCATGCCACCTCCAAGATTGGAACCTGAAGGCTGCGATACTAAAGGATAGAGCTTTAACAAACTGGCCTACTAACATCTACTTTGATAAAAAAAAAAAACAGTTTTAAGAAAGGGTTCAAGAACTAAAACATCTAAAAGAATTAACAATATAATTATCAGCACAAGAAAATTCAATAACCTACAATTTTTTTTTTTTTTTTTTTTTACACACCACCATTTTATACGGTTTCTAATAAAAAAGTGGAGAAGTATCAATAAAGATATCACGTACATGTTAAAGTTCATTTAATATTAAAGACGTTAGAATTAAACTTTAAAGTGATAGGAAATGCATTCTGAAATTCGAGTTTAATACAGTTTTAAATCAAGATGCATAAAGGTTTAAGTCCCTGTATATGTTTAAATTAAAGAAACTATTCAGAAATTGAAAAAAAAGTGTTATTTTTTAAAATTAATTATATTTGTATTTTTTAATTATTGATTTATTTTGTGCCATATGATTTTTGTTTAATTTTAGGAAATTTATGTCAACAATTCAGGCGAAAAAAAAGAAAAATATTTATTGCTGAAATAAGAAATTAATGGATAACCGTAACATAATGTTTGCAGAGTTGGAATATCAAGATGAAGTCATCAGTGAAAAATTTTCTTTTTATTAAATTAAGATCAGCTTTGCACCGTCTACCACTTTCAAACAATGACAATTCATAATTCGGAAGATCATTTAACGTTCGATTTTCAGTGTTTGAAATGGAATTGTAAAATTTAGTACAGATTTTAAAAATAAATTTCCTCATATCAGGGAGTTAATTGCATGTACAAGGGCCTGCATGGCCGAGTGTTTAGCACTCTGGGGAACGAAGCCACAGGTTTCGGGTTCGAGTCCCGGCGGTGCCATGGATGTTTGTAGAGGTTCGAAACCCACTTAAAGCTGTAGGTCCCGGTCTCCTATGACTGGAAGAGCGTCACGGAGCCCAGTCAGACTTCTACCTACAGGGGCTCCATCAGAATAGAAACTGCACCCATCCTTCCATGAGGGATACTGCAACAACAATTGCATGTACAATGTCTTCTTACCTAAAGTGTTATAGCTTACTTTGCAATAATCTATAAGGATTTATTTTCCATCATTTCAAGTATTTCCATACTTTTGGTTGCTGAAGAACCCCAAATCGGTTTAGAATAGGGAATTACTGAACGAATATAATACAACCTGCTTTTATAGAATACATTCTGCTTTTTATAGAATTTATTTTGAATTCTTATGATGGAGTTTGTTAAACCAAGTAAAAGATTTATTATAGATGCCAATATTTGTAGGCGAAAAATCATTTTTAGTTTTAAAATTACTGCTTCTGGTTTGTAAAATAATATTTAAGTTTATTTTTTTTCGATTTGTTTAAACAATCGTTACAGTAATGTAAATAAGTTTATATTATGTCTGCAATAAAATATGAGTTCTTTTTTGAAGAAATAGAGCTGTATCGTCGGAGCTGTAATTAATCTTGGAGTGATGTAAATTATTAATAAACAGGTTTAAAAAAAATAAAGGAGAAGCCTCAGAATCACCCGCTTTAAAAGTTCGAATATATGAATCGATATTATTGACACGAACTAATACTTTCAATTCAATTAAGTTATAATTAATAATTTTCAAGGGAGGGAATTATTAATTATAACTTAATATATTATACTGGCAGGAAATATGTGCAATGAGACTCTAATGAGTCTAATGATCTCTTTGAAAAAGGAAATCATCACACCAGTTCCTTCCGAATTTGAAGAATTTGCTGGGAAGCGTCCATTCTCAAAGAAGCATTCGAGTGAGTCTGGTAGGAAATACAGCAACTTTACAAACGCCGAAAACAGTTCTTCAGATTATTAGATGCATATTCCAACTGCTTCTTTATCTCTTTAAAATTCTGCGATTTTTTTTTTTTTTTTTGCGGAATAGTTTATTATATGTCTACTCTAATAAAAAAGAACACTATTAATAATTTGTCGACATGTTTTCAAAACTAAAAATAAATAAAATAATTACTATAATTTACGATCCGCCTAACATAAAAAAAAATCTTCTCATAAACAGCAACAATCCCTTATTTGACGCAGACCACCACTTCAAACGGTCTTCAATAAAACTACTATGGATGAAAAAGAAATGCAATGCAGCTTTTAAAAATCATTTAATATTTGAAACGGAAGAATTAAACTTTATTGTGATATGAAATACATTCTAAAATTCAAGTTTAATCTAATTTTAAATCAACTCTATTAAATAATAATCAATCAGATTTTATATTTAATTAACTGAACACAATACAGAATAGTAAATTCATTGGATTTAAATATATTATCAAAAGCAGATCCCCAGATCATCAAAATGCATACTCCAACTGAAGTTTTAGCTCCATAAAATTGTGCCGGTGTTTTTGACGAATAGTTATTTCTACATACATTTTAATAAAAAAATGCTAATATCCATTTGAAACAGTTTCAGAACAAACGAAATAATAATACGATTAACACAATTTACGATCCATTAAATATTAAAATTAAAAAAAAAATTATAAAATCAATATGCTTTTATTTAACACACATACCATCCATTACAGACGGTCTTTAACAAACCAAAAAAAAGTATTCAACGAGGGGATGATGAGTAATTCAAAAATCATTTCATATTTAAACGTAAGAATTAAACTTCACAGTGATATGAAATACATTCTGAAAAAAGAGTTTAATATGATTTTAAATCAAGACGATTAAAAATTTACTAGTCCCTTATATATTTAATATAAAAAAATCATTAAGAAATTAAAAAAAAAATTTTATTAATTATATTTATCTTTATTATTATTCATTTATTTTATTTCATATGATTTTATTTTATTTTAGGGAATTTATTTCAAAAATTAAGAGGAGAAAAAGAAAATGCAGAAATAAGAAACTCACGAATCATCGTGAGATAAGGTTGCAGGATTGCAACATCAAAAGGAATTCATTATGAATTTGCTTATTATATTAAGACTACCATCACACTTGCAGATGCTAACGCAGTTGCCAAAAGCCGACTTAACTTTAAGAAGCCACTAATCACGGACTTCAGCTGCTCTAGGAAGTTGACATCAGTTATTAGCAGACCCAGAACTAATTATTACAGAGGGTTGAAGATTCTCTCAGACAAGAACAGGGAATGCATCCTTTGCAAAAATTGCCCCAACGCTTTCCTAACACCTAAGCAGATTCTAGAGTTCCCAGCACTCACTCCCCATGTTTTGCTATTCGGTATGGTGCCAATCGAGGCCAACTTAATAGAAGTCCTGTAGACTGAAGCTAGCGGCCGCCATCGTGAAGACTTTTGACTTGATCTAACTTTGATATTTATATTTTAAATCCATGGACACGATAAAAACAACAACAACAGCTCTGCACCATTTGCTACTTTCAAACAATGAAGAGTCATAATTTGGGAATTCATTTAAAGTTCGATTTCCAGTATTTGGAATGGAGTTGTAAAATTTAGCACAAATTTCAAAAATAAACTTTCGAATACCAGTGAGATCAACTGCAGGTCTTATGTCTTCTTACGTAAGGGTTTATAGTGCAATTTGTAATAATTAATTATTATTTTATTTTACAGACCCATAAATCTGTTTAGAATATTAAATTATTGGACAATTTTCATATATGTAAATTTAAAAAATTTTTGCATGACACGATTTTTTTTAGATTTGATGAATGAGGGAATAGAAGACGAGTTATGTTTTATTTCAATTCGTTCTATTAACTCATACTCTCCCTATATATATATCTTGTTCAAATTTTCAATCGTTAATAAAACGCTTTTTATTCATCCACTCGAGTTCAAATACATTTTTTTGAACTTGTAGTGGATGACACTTGATGTTAATACAGTTTTTTCAAATATTAATTCAGTAATTAAATTTAATTAATTAATTTTATTTTTTTTAGATTTAAGTTGCATATATCTACCAATAGATGGCGCCAGATAAACTTAAAAAAATGAAAGAAAATTATTTATAAAGGAGGAAAATATGGTGAAGAAAAAGTAGAAATTGACTTCAATTTTTTTTTTTTTTATTACTTGTTGAATTTATTACGAAGGCTTATGATATATTTTGTTTCATTAGACAAATTAAAAGGTTTATTATAGATGGTCATATTTGGTAGAGAGAAGTCGTTTAATTTTAATGTAAAGTACTGATTCACTTTTGTGAAAATTAAAGATTATTTTCGTTTTGATTATGCTGTCATTATATTAAAGTAAATAAATTTGACGGATGAGTAAAATATCGTATGAGCTTTGGTCTTCGCAAAACTGAATTGTATTGGGGAAACGGTACCTAAATTTACGATCTGGATTGATGTAAATTATTTACGAAAAGAATATAAAAGAATCTCAAGGAGAAACTTGCGGTACAGGTGCTTTAACAATTTGAATACATGAATTAATATTATTGACCGTAACTACAGAATTATTCTCAGTTAAAAAACACATTTAATAATTGTTATATTATATGAAAGGAAAATATATGCAATGAGCTGAATGATGAGTTAATTATCTTCTTTAACGAAGTTTTCTCCAACATTTAGGAAAACAACAGATGTGTCTTGATTTTTTATGAAACCCTCAGAAACATTTTAAGTTCATCCAATTTTGCAAAGGGATAAGAATTTAGCTTCTCAGAAGATTTCTTTTAAATCATCTAAGAATTACATTTCAGTAATTTAACTTAAAGAAATCGGTCCATAATGTAATATAAGAAATGTATTATTTCCTAATTTTGATATTCAGAGAATTTTAGGTATTTTACAGGAAAGAATAAAATAAACGTATTTAATGATGGAAACAATAACGTTGCAAATTGGAATATTACATTAAGGAGTAGGTGGATCAAAATTTCATTAGTAATTTAAAGGCTAATTAAGGCTCTTTAAAACAGAGAAAGACAATTTTATTTAGGCGCTTGTATGACTGAAATATATTGAATAAAATACTATAATTGATAAATTTAAGTAAATGATAGTATATTGAAAAGCAATTATTATGTAACTGGAGCGTTAAAATAGTTTTTGCTATAAGAAAATAATGCTAAAATTCTTGTAACTTCTGTTTTTCTTTATATTTAAATTGAGAATTTTTTTTCTTTCGCAACTAGTTTTATTTTAAACATACTTAATTCTTACGCCAAATCCGCTAAATCTAGAAACGGTATGAATTATAAATATAATTTTTTTGTATAAAATTATAATCGATTAAAGCAAGCTGTACTGTTTTGGGAATACGAATTCATGAGTTTCGGGAGAATGACAGGAGATTTAAGAATCAGCATAACTAATGAAGATTAAGCAATAGCCTTTTGCAACATAATCAAAATTTTCTTTACAATACGATTTTAAAAATTATTGCTTTGTATTGGTATTGTATTTTCTTCACACTTTAATCCCTTAACTTATATTGTATTGTCGCCCACGAGTTAGACAGAAGCTAGTGGACTGCATTTGGGACACATGTATGCCATTAACTGTCTGCCGACTACTTTTGGGACGGTAAATGATAACGATAAGACTTCCGAATTTCTGTGTTGTATCGGAGAAAATCTGAACAATTCACACCAGGCAACCCGACTACCGCTGATATTTTGCTTTATTGGTAGAAGGACTCATTGGTCTTTCTTACAATTGAGTCGAATAGGGCAGAGAAGGAGTTGGAAGCCAAGAGGATTGAGCTTGGAGTCAGGCCTGACTTTGAACCAGGAGTGATGGAGACCGCCGAGGATGAGCGGTGGGTGAGAATGGAGCGTGCTGAGACGATCGACCACTCCGTTCGGGAAAGTGCACCAGCAGCGAGTAATCCAGAACTTATGGATACAACGAGTGCGTCAATACCCTCGGAGCTGCTGGCCTCGCCTACATTTCTCGAAAAGCAATCCAATTTATCTGACGAAGAACACTGTGCACGCATATCTACTGTGATAAAGAAGAAGGACCTTGCTCAGAATCTCTACGATGCATATGCTGCAGCGCTGACTGGATATTCTCCCGATGATGACGACCTGAAAGTGCTGAAGAAACACCATGATGATCTCCAGCTTGCAATGAGGGAGGTCAGCAAACTTGAGCTTTGCCCATTGCCATCTTGTAAAAAACATAAAATTAACAACTTTGACTCTCAAATTAAGCGCAATGCTGCCCATCTTAACAATCATGAACATGATAATGACGGTTTTACTATTCCCGCCAAAAAGCTTATTGCTAAGGTTACTTATGCTAAAAATCCTCAACATTTAGTTGAGACCAAAAATTCGTTTGACAAACTCAAAGTAGATGAACAGGAGGAGCACGACTCTGATACCACCCCTGCAGTTAAAAAAAATGCCACCCATTATGGTCAAGCCAACTGAAAATTTGAAAACTATGCTTCCCAATTTTGACAAATTTTTTGAAAGTAAAGTTACCATCAAAATTGCGGGGGAGATGATCAAAATGTTTCCCTTGGATGAAAATCAGCACAGGGCTATAACTAGATATCTAGCAGAAAATTCTATCGAATATTTTGTGATAACGCCTAAATATCAACGTCCTTTAAAGGTCGTTATCAAAGGCCTCCACATTAAAACTCTTGATAATGAAATAAAAGATGAGTTAATTAATCTAGGTTACTCCGTTGACAAGGTAACCCAATTACAAAGGCCTATAACCAAGAAGCCTCTACCAATCTGGCAGATTACCCTTGCTAGGGAACAAAAAAGCATGAAATTTTTTAAATTAGAACGATTGCTATACTTTACTGTAAAAGTTGAGAAATTTAACTTACGAATTAACTTAATTTCCATCATAATGCTAATAACTGTGGGTTTATACCTAGGTGTCTTAAATGTGGTGAAGAACACTCCCATAAGGAGTGTACAATTGAAGGGAAGCTTGAGGTGCCAAAATTCATTAATTGCAACGCTACAGGACACTTAGCAGCTTGGAGAGGCTGCCCAAATTTCCAAAGATAAATACTAACTCTAACAGACAGGCTGCCTATCCCAAAGTTATTCCTCCTAGACAAGTTACCCCAAACATCAGTTTTGCTACCATGCTGTAAAACAACGTAAACACAACTGCAGCTGTACCTCCTTCAACTTTTGTAAATCGTCAATTGGTTGTCGAAACGTCTTCGCTTCCCCCCAGGCTCTGCTCTTCTATCGCTCCCCCCCCCGCTTTCCCCCGTCATTACCATTTTATCCTCTCTTAACAAATTGCTCTTAAACGTATTTGTTATTTTTTAACTTTACTCCTTTTTGAATTAGATTAGTATTTTTATTTTTAAGTTATCTTTCAAACTACGTTCAGTTTGTAATTCTTCAAAATCTCTATTTTCACTTTGTTATTTTAATTATTAAATTATAATTAATAATTATTAAATACTTTATTAAAAAGAAGAAAAACTTCTCCTCTCCATATATTATTATCTCTATTTTGATTGTTTTATTTTAATGGGGCTTAAGCTCAAGTAACTTCCTTCCTATATGCAAGAAGGAGTTAGCGGTTACCGGACCAAGGAGCATACCGTCAACCTACAAATCGTCGTCGTCGAATCGTCATTTTGCTTTATTTTTTTAGCGTAAGACAGGCACTTCTGGTAAATTTTAAGGGTAACAGTTCTAAATTTGTGTGTTTTATGGCAGAAAATCCCAAGAAATCACAAAAGGCAATCCCACTACCGATGTGATGTTGCTTTACACACATCGTCATTATTTCTTTTCAATCTCCTGGTTTCTGAGAGGTGACATTGCCAAAATGCCGATAGCGAATCCAAAACTCTGCCCTCCTGTACGGTAGCAATGCACGTTTCTGGTAGTGTATGTGGCCCGCAATAAATAGTGTAGCTGCTTCACTGCTAGACTGAATTACTGCGGTTTTCAAAGTGGGGAATGGAACAACATCTTGTTGTGAAAAAGGAAATCATCTCTTCAGTCCCTTCCGAATATGAAAATATGCTGAAATACAATACGTTTGTTAATGACTCTCAGAAATATTCGAGTGTTCATAATAGGAAATACAGTTATATTGTACAGCAGTTTATTATACGTCGACTTTAATAAAAAAAAAATGCTGTTAATGGTTCTTCGGAAATTTCTCAGAACTTACGAAAAAATAAAATTAACATAATTTGCTATCTCGTCAACAACAAAACAAAAATATTAATTATTAAACTGAAATATCTTAAATGACGTTCAATATTATATCTTAATTAAAAAAATCTTTTTTAAAATTTTCAATCATGTGTGAACATGATGTTGTTCTGGTTAGGGGTCTATGGCGTTATCCGAAAATGAGGGCCCAGCAAAATGCAAAGCCATTGCAAACTTTTTCAGAAAATGGTACTTTGGGCCCCTTCAACTCTTTTGAAATGATTCATGAATAACGTTAGTCTTCAGGAATTTCTATTTTTAGAATTTCTTTTTTAATTGAAGTGTGTTTTGTAGTATGAAGTGTTTTGCAGTACAGTACAAACATCCATGCCACCGTTGGATTCGCCAAAGAAGCTTAGTATTAAAAACATATAACCGCTAACTAAAAACTTTATTAATAATGAACGACGACGACGATTTGTAGGTTGACGGAGCTCCTTGGTATAGGTAACCGCTAACTCCTTCTTTGCATATGAGAGGGAAGTTACTTTTGCTTTTAAGCCAATTGCATTAAAAAAATAAACAATTAAAAATAGAGATAATAATATATGGAGAAAGAAGTTTTTTTTTTTTTTTTTTTCTATAAAGTATTTAATAATTATTAATTATAATTTAAGGTAATTAAAAATAATAAAGTAAAAAGAGGATTTTGAAGAATTACAAAATTAACGTAGTTTGAAAGAGAACTTAAAAAAATACATGTTTCGAATAGTTAATCTAATTCAAATAATAGTACGTTATTGTCACTACGTGGCTTTGATGTTTGGAGTCACATACATTTGGTGGCAAAGATTTGTAAAATTCAGCTTTATTGTTGGTAGAATTCATTTGACTGATTAAATTTGGAAGATTTTTGATATCAGTTAAAAGAGAAATAATTTTTCTGTATAACAGCATTTTGGAATAATTTGAGATCTTCATATCCAGGTAGTGAACTTGGTTGGTTTTGAGTTGATACAACATGATGTTGTTCTGTTTTTTAGGAGGTACAGCTGCAGTTGCGTTTGAAAATGTTTTTGAGCATGGAAGCAAGACTGATGTTTGGGAAAATGGTCTAGGAGCAATAACTTTGGGATAGAGCCTGTCTGAATAGAATTAGTATTTTTATCTTTGAAATTTGCATTCAGTTAACAGCAACAACTATTAAATATTATATGATGTTTGAAAAGTTACATGGTGATTTTCAAAAGATACATAGAAACCTGTGGTAACAACAATTAACTTGTTGCGTGAGGACCAACAGCCAGAGTGCTTGTGTATTGGCCATTAACGTCGAGCAGTGATTGTAAATATAATGTAAATTGCATCAATGCTTTCTCGATGCTTAAAATATTCCCGACATCTTCGAGTGGTCTGTGCAAACAATTCCTTCCAAAAATATCCTAAAACGAAATTTATTCAAGTTGTTACTCAATGATCTGTTGATAATCTGCACACCTATTATACCTATAATTTTAAGTAAGATTATAATTTGCAGTAAGATAATTTTTAAAAAATGAATCAAATCCCTTTTATATTTAAATGTTTGATAATTCAAAATGTTTGCAAAAAAAACGTCGTAAAAAATTGCAACTATCACAAATGTTCCAAATCGCTCGTTATTCAAAATCGGTATAAAAAACATCTTGCTATTCACTCCTTGTAATAATCCAATCCTCAATATTTGCAATTCTACATTGAATAGTTTTTTATTTGGTTCAGTTGTCTGATGAAAAATAAAAATATGTTTTTGATAAGATAATAGAAGATGGGGCCTTGATGGCAGAGTTTTTTCTTGGCGAAGTGTCACAACTGTCGGGTTCGAATTGACTGTGCAATAGATGTTTATATTATGGTTTGGAATAATTAAAACTGTAGATCCCGGTCTAAGAAGATTGTTGAGAGTTCAAACTGAACGTAGGTTTGAAAGAGAACCCTAAATAAAAAATCTTTCAATATTGCTCGAAATTCAAAAGGAGACTACCTAGAAATAACACCATAAGGTGTTGCGCAATTTGAATAAGAAGATAGGAGACAACAATCTGCGAAGATCATCAAGTTCAAGGCATTTACTGAACGATAGAGATCCCCCTATTTTAGGTACAATGTATGCCCAGCTTATTATTGGTGACTTGATGGACTACGTGCATTGTTAGTCGGTAGGACCATATATAGTTGGTGAAAGTGACTGGTGGTCGAGCCCTTTGCCAATTGTAAGAAAAAGTTTAAATCAGAGAAGGAATAATTTCTAACGTCAGAGAAAAAAACATTACAATTAAGACAGAAAGTCAAAGTTACAAAAAAAAAGAGTAAGATACAAATCAAATCCCTAAGCAAAAATATTAAAAGAAATTAAAGGAATTACACTGTTGATAAATCCAACTGCAAAATGCAATAAAAGAAAAACATTAACGAGGCTACAGCGAAAACCGAAATCGAAAAACTCCAGAAATGAGGAAATTATTTGTTAATGTTAAGAGTATTTAGGTCTTTTGCGATTCTGGGGCAGCCTCCAAGTCGTATATTTTTAAATCATTTAGAACAGGGTTAGTGGATCGGGGAAACGGAGTCATAAAGCTTTTTGCACAGTTTCTTACGAATGCGGAGTGTTCTAGAATATCAAGAGAGTGCCTAGGTTTAAATATCATTATTTCTGAAATACCAGGGCGCATCAAAACAGATCATACGAATAATTTTATTTTACGAGTTTTCAGGAACACGAGAAAGTTTATATGATGTAGAAAAACTGGACTAGCATGGTGATAGGTCTAAGATAAGAAAGTGTAGATTAATTTTTTTAGTTCAATTGTTAGTGTGAGTGAATTTTCCAAATTAACGTCGAAGAGTTTTCTTAATTGATTATTGAATTGCATGCGTAGATAATTAATATGCGATTTATATGTTAGTTTGTCTGTCAAGTACTACGCCAAGGTATTTAGTTTCTTTGGACCAGGAAATATTAGCATTATAAATAGCTATGTTAGGGGAATTAGTTTATTTTTTTCCTGGTGAATAGCACTGCTTCAGTTTTTGCGACATTAAGTTTTATTTTTCCAGTTAATGAGCCAATTTTCAAGCGTGTGTATGTAGTTTTGTAAGTTTTCCTGATTATGTTTATGTTTCGTCCCTGTGTGATAATAGCAGTATCGTCCGCGTAGAGTGTTAATTTAATTTTGTGATCTTGTGGGATGTCGTTGGTGTATATGTTAAACAAAAATGGTCCCAAGATCGAGCCCTGAGGAACACCGGCAAGGATATGACAGTTTTTAGAATCAGTGTTATCTACAGAAACAACAAAATTTCTGTTTGTAAGATAATTGTGTATGGTACGGATTAAGTAGGTAGGATATTGATATTTTATCATTTTATATATTAAACCATCGATCCAAACACGATCGAACGCCTTAGCGACATCCAGGAAAACTACTGCAGTGTCGAGTTTCCATGAAAACCCTTCTGAAATATTTTCTGTGAGATTATAAAGTTGATGCGTAGTTGACAAGTTTTTGGTAAACCCGAATTGCTGCGAGATTAAAATGTTAAGTTTATCAGATTCTTCATTTAGGATGTTAACAATTACGCGTTCAATTAGTTTACTTAGGCAGGAGAGTAGAGAGATGGGTCTGTAGCTGTTAGGAGAGGTTGGGTCTTTGCCGGATATGCCCAGCTTTGAAATGTATTTTTTAACATATATTCTTCTTTTAAATTAAATAAAGTGCTTTAAACCTTTAATCATCTTGCATTAAAATTATTAGATTAAACTTCGAATTCTATAATTTTTTTTACCACTATGAAGTTTAATTCTTACATATGAAGTAATAAATTATTTTTACTCAAAGCATACTGCTGTTATACAAGTTTTGCTATACTTTTCCTGTAAAGGTATCTTAAGTGATGGCCTTTGTGAATTAAAAAAAGGATTTGTAAATTATGTTGTTGTTTATCCCACTTAGGGCGGCAGCGACATCTAGACCAATTCGATGAACGTTACTGTTCTGAAATCCAAAAACCTACGAGTCATGATAAATGATAAAAAATGCCGTTACGTTTTGCCCTCGACTTTCTGGCACAAAGACATGGGACACCAAAAGAGCAAATCTATGTAAATTATAGATATATTTATTGTAATATTCAATTATTATTGTATATTGCATTTATTATAACTACTATAATACGTTAATAGTTTAATTATTTGATCAAATATGAAACTTTTTCACTATGGAACTATTGTTAACTATATTTTTTAATTATAATCGACCTACTGATGAACTAACCCTGTAACCGTGGTTTCACTTACGCAACCATGTTTTCTCATATGCACTGCAAGAACGCCCCTTGCGTCATACAGAAAAAATCGTCAGTTGGCTTCGGCGCTCTCACACGAGAGGACGCACGGCGAAACAGGCGCTGCCATTAGTTATCAGCTCTTCCCCCGAGAGCAAGAAGTGGAATCCTTCAATAACTGTATAATTAGCTGCTGCCTCAAATTCGTTTAGTTTACAGTCTCTCACCCCTAGGGAAGATATAGTTAGCACCATCCGGTGCATAAATTGTCCTACAGACTCTCAGAGAGAAAGTATGTTTCGCTATCCAATGTGTACCTGAGTAATTTTAATTACAATTTAGAAGTGGAATCCTTCAACTTATGTCTAAGTATATGTCTTTAAATGGCTGCCGTATATTAATCTTTGTAATGTGAGTGCTCGTGCTTGTGCGCTTGTAATTAAAGTGGTGTGTTTTTAAATGGTTGTTTTTGTGACTTGAGAACTTCACTTGGTGACTGGGTTTTAGGGCTGATAATCCTACCCAGTAAAAAGAAAACATCTTCTGTCTTGAAATAGGTAGACTGCTGACTGCAAGGCCGTCTGTTGATTGGCAGACGGCCTTGGCCTAATAGGGCGCTGTTGCTCCGATGATAATGAATTATATTTTAGTACATACATTTTTTGTATACCTAGCTATAGAATGAAAGTTTTGAATGACTCTTTTATATTATATGTATTTTTGGACCACATATATACCATTAACTGTTCACAGACGGTTTTTGAGGGTAGGATAGGGACTTCTGGTAAATTTTAAGGGTGCTTCTTAATTTGTGTGTTAAATAGGAGAAAATCCGGCCCCTTGCAACTAGCCCACACATGAGATGTTGCTTTACACGCATTGCCAATATCGTCACCCAATATGCTTGCTTATGAGAGGTCAAATTGCAAAAAGGCGCCAGCGGATTCGAACCTCAACCCTCATGCACAGTAGCTATGCGACTTTTCACCAGTGTATGTGCCACGCAATAAACGGTGCAGTTATTTAATGCCAGATTAACTTACTGCTGCTCAAAACGTGGCGTGGAGCATCATCTTGTTTTGAAAAATGATACCACCCCTCCAGTTCCATCCGAAAGTGAAAACCATGCTGGAAAATGTTCATTAAAATGTCAAAGAAGTATTCGAGTATTCATTGGTAGTGCTAAGTAAGTAACGTCGGTGCAGCGCTTGCTATATGGCATGCAAGACAATCGTTTAAGTGTTTGCCAGCTGCATTAGAAAAAAAAAGAGGAATAATTTATTATATGTCTAATCTAATAAATATAATACTATTAAATTTGGGAAAAGGTTTCAGAACTAAGGCTAAACTAAACTAACATAACTTAATCCGTTTAACAGCAAAATAAAAAACTTCCAACAAAATATAACATACATTTTTTTTCACATACAGACCACCACTTATTATAGACGGTCTTTTAGGAAACTTACATAGATTAATAAATAAAGATCAAGCGTACACTAAAATAATTTAACATTTAAAAGGTAAGAAGTCAATTTTAAAGTGATATGAAATACGCTCTGAAATGCGAGATTAATATAACTTTAAATCAAGATAATTAATGATTTAAGTACCTATTACATATTTAATTTTAAAAAATCATTAAGAAATTGGAAAAATAATGAATTTTTTAATAATTATATTTATAAGTTATTATTATTGAATAATTTTTTCCATATCATTTTGTTTTTAATTTTTGGAATTTGATTTCAAAAATTAAGGGGTAAAATATTTATTGCAGAAATAAGAAACTGTATCGTCTGAGATAAGGTTTGCAGAATTGGATCGTCGAAAAGAAGACATTTGTGAAGAAAATTTTCCATTTCATTCCACAGTCATTATGGTAATGTAAATAAGGTTGTAATATGTATGTAATACAATATGAGGTTTTCTTTGGCGAAATAGAGCTCTATCGTCTGAATTGTAATTAATCTTAAAATCTGGAGTGAGGTAAATTAGTAGTTAAGAGGTTTAAAAAAATATATAAAGGAGGAGCCTCAAAATGACCTGCTTTAGCAGTTCGAATATACGAATCAATAGTATTGACAGTAGCTTCTAATTTCTATTCAGTTAAGTAATAATTAATAGTTTTCATGATGTCTGGGAGGAAATATATGCAATGAGTCTTTAATGACTCTAATGATCTCTTTGAAAAAGGAAATCGTCTCCCCAGTTCTTTCGGAATGTGAAATATTTGCTGGAAAATGACCATTAATGTCTCAAAGTAGTATTCGAGTGTTCAAAGCAGGAAATAGAGCAACTTAAAAGCATATTGCCAAAAACAGGTTCCCAGATCATCAAATCCATACTCCAACTGATGTTTTATCTTTTTAAAATTTTGTCAGTGTTTTTAAAGTATATTTTATATGTCTAATCTAATTTTCCATTTGATTTGGTTTGTCTCTCTGGTCATCTTCTGCGCAATAGGGCTGAGCAGACCGGGACCTACAGTTCAAAAATTCCGAACCACTACAAACATCCATGGCACTGCCGGGACTCGAAACCGGAATATGGTAATGAGCGCTAGCCACTCGCCCATTCAGGCAGTCATTTGACATTGTTACTCCGTGTT
>BPLQ01006583.1:79607-94890 GCA_021605075.1 Caerostris darwini | reverse complement strand
TTATTATATTTGAAAGGACTGTATGCTTTATAAAGGAATTCGCAGTATTAATTAATAATCATGTATTTATTAATAATCACGTATTTATTAATAACATGAAAAATGTGTTAAGTTATGTCTTGTTTGAATATTTATAGAGATGGTGTCGACACAAAAAAATCAATACCCAAAACCCTTTTAAATAATAAATCCACACTGCCATTCCAAAAACGATTGAATCCATCCTTCCAAACCAGATAAGCGTTCTTTAATTTGCAAAAATGTTGAACAAAGGGGGAAGAAAACCTAAGAGGAAGGTAATTAGTCGGTGCGATTTTCTTTCATTGTTACGAAATGCTGCCAGCAACAGAAACCAAAATTCGCGTACGCTCAATTCCGGGCCGCTCATAATAAGACAAGGGACGAATAAAAATAAAAAAAATAATCAATAGCAGAAAACCTATGCATACACGTTAATTGAAAATACCTTCAAGCTATATATATAGGGCTAAAATATATCACCAACAAAATTAATCTTTCTTT
Organism: Caerostris darwini; assembly: GCA_021605075.1. NCBI lineage: Eukaryota > Metazoa > Arthropoda > Arachnida > Araneae > Araneidae > Caerostris > Caerostris darwini. Next base: position 94,368 of record BPLQ01006583.1, on the reverse strand, counting down.
TTTTTCTTTTTCTTTTTTTTTTTTTATTATTATTTTCACCGGGCTTCCTCGTTTACAGTCCTACATTCCTGGAATAGTTGGCTTAACGATCGCTTACGGCACTAGATGGCGGTACAGCACAAATTAATCTCTAGGGCTGCCAGAAACGAGATAAGAAATTCTTTAGCCTTTTTTTATTCGTTTATTTATTTCAAAAGGATTCTTTGTTTGCTTTTACACACATACAGAGCTGCGGGCAGTTTCTTTAGCAGAATCATAACAATAATAAAAAAAAGGGGGAGGGGGGTGTTAGTTTTATTTTGTCGCGCACCCTTTACATCCCACATAATTTGAAACACCTTCCAGTAATAGCAATCTGGAACAATCAATAAAGAGCATTCTTCTTCAGTTACATAGCGAAATGAAAAGGGAAAAATCAAACACTCGACGACAACCAATCATGATTGATTATTCATTAAGAACAAAAATTTCGTACCAATAGATTTCTATGCGGGGGGGAGGGGGGTAAGAAGGAAGTGCAATTTGAGAAAAAGTTTTTTCGATCTGTAATCCAACATCTAATCCCTGCTTCTAAAAGAATAGAAATCTATTGGTACGAAATTTTTTGTTTTATTTGGAGAAAAAAAAAACCCACAAGAACTTTCCAGATAAAACAACACACTCCATTACAAATAACTTTAATGGTGAATATAGTTTCCCTTAATTCACATATTAGACTCTAAAATGATACTCCAAACGATTAATTTAATTCTGCAGAAATTTCTTATTCTTTGATTAAATATTTTTCTAATTTTTTTTAATTTTTTAAATAAAGTCTTGAAGAAAAAACAGCATTTGAAGTGACAGCACATTTTTTTTTTTTTTTTTTTTTATAAGTTGAATAATAAAGTATTTAGTTCTTAGGAATGCAAAATTTCAGCTACTCATGTTTATCTAAATTCATTTAATTAATTATTTTTCTTAAATTTATTTTTCAAATTCACATATAAATATCAGCTTATCACTGATATCAGTTCCGTTAAAATGTCTGATTGCCTAACAAAATTTTCCACAATGTGATGCAATTTTTTATATTTGTAAATGTCCAGATATTAAAGAGTATAATAGTTTGATAAGCACAGATACAGAAGATTTTTTAAAAGTAAATATAAACAAAGAGATATTCAAAACAAATAGTATTATTTAACTTTAAAAAAAACACATAAAAAAAGTATAATTGAAGTTAGCAGAAAGGTTGCAATTTTTATCCATGAATCGCACGTTTGGCGACGTTTCTGTATTTCCATGAAATCTATATAGAAGTGACGCTTTTAATTTCATCGTATCCTACACCTAATTTGCATACAATTATATTTATTTACAGAATCGATTATAGAAAATAAATTATAACAAGCATAATGTCTAGCTGTTGAGTTTTTTTTTGCTGGGGGTTGGGGTGGGGGTGGGGTCTTTTTTTTTGCACACTTTAGGCTAATTAGACCGATACCTACAGTTTAATATGGATTACGAACAACTCACAAGCATCCATGCCCCACCAGGATTCGAATCAGAAGCCTGTGATACCAAAGGCCACAGCACTAGCCAATTGGTTGGCCATCAGGCCGTATGAAATAAAATGGAGAAATCCAAAGTTAAAAATCATCCAAACTTTTGATACTTTTTTTTTTTTAAACTTATCTAATAAGTTCAAAGACTCTATTAAAAAGTATCAATATGTATTTATATATAAATGGTATTTAAAACTTTCCATTACAAAAACTACGTTATGATGATTTATTTCTTAAAACAAAAATCCGATTTATAAAAATAACAATACAATTCAAAGTTAAAAACCCAAATATAATTCATGCAGAAACAACGTTGTCGAAACTCTTTATTCTCTATTAATTCTCAATTTCTTGATAAAAATAGTAATTTGACAACGACATAAACCAACCCAGTTCTGTTGCATCATTCTGAATATAACAACTATTCCATTCGAATAAAGTTTTTATTACACGATTTGAGAATTTGTTTTTTACTGCGTAAACTTTTTAAGCGCAGTAACAAATCAAATAAATACAGAAACTGATTAACGAAACGCAAATAAAAATCCGTAGAGCAGTAAAAAAAAATCTTATTTAAACATACAGGCGCGCAAAAGAAGCAAAAACGCTCATAAGGAACGCTAGAAAGATTGCAGAAAATAGAAGTTAAAAAATTCTTGAAACAAAAAAAAGACTACGACTGAGCTAACACGGCGAAAAAAAACCTGGAGAAATCGATGCTTTGCTGACACAAAAAAGCAAAGCAATAGCTGAAAAACAAAGGAAAAATAAAAATATATAGTACATCGAATATGTAGAACCATTTTAAAAGGACATTTTTCCTTTTGCCATCAGGAATCAAAAAGAGAAAAGGGACAAAAAATAAAAAAAAATGATGTGGGAAAAAAGGCTGAGCCCAATTAATTAAGTAATCAAAGAAGGCGGGGCAAGACAACGAAAGAAGAAGCTTAAGACGCAATTCTGAATTACTTTTGGTTAATTTAATGTTTCTCGATTTTAACAAGACCATCTCGTTCCATATGTTCACAATCCACCCACCTCGTTAGAAACCTAATGACCGAAAATAAAAGAAAGAAAACAGCAGAAATTGAATATTTTTTTTACCCCGTCTTTCAACCGTTTGTGAGGATCGCTAATATATCTGAGGATATTGCAACTTGACGTCAATTATTAAACAAAAAGTTAATCAAGGCTCAAATTGGGATTTTAGTGGGAAAATGTTTTTGAACATTTAGCAAATGGTATTGTTTCACTGGTAGGGAGCGAATTGCTCCAGAAAAATAGTTGTTACTTTAAAGAAAACGTTACGCATTAGACATTATGCATCCAAGATTGCGAAATAGACATTACTTATTAGACATTATACATCCAAAATTGCGAATTAGACATTACTTATTAGACATTGTACATCCAAAATTGCGAATTAGACATTACTTATTAGACATTGTACATCCAAAATTGCGAATTAGGCATTACTTATTAGACATTGTACATCCAAAATTGCGAATTAGACATTACTTATTAGACATTGTACATCCAAAATTGCGAATTAGACATTACTTATTAGACATTGTACATCCAAAATTGCGAATTAGACATTACTTATTAGACATTGTACATCCAAAATTGCGAATTAGACATTACTTATTAGACATTGTACATCCAAAATTGCGAATTAGACATTACTTATTAGACATTGTACATCCAAAATTGCGAATTAGACATTACTTATTAGACATTGTACATCCAAAATTGCGAATTAGACATTACTTATTAGACATTGTACATCCAAAATTGCGAATTAGACATTACTTATTAGACATTGTACATCCAAAATTGCGAATTAGACATTACTTATTAGACATTGTACATCCAAAATTGCGAATTAGACATTACACAAAATTATTAGACATTGTACATCCAAAATTGCGAATTATTGACATTGTACATTAGACATTGTACAAAATTGCGAATTAGACATTACTTATTAGACATTGTACATCCAAAATTGCGAATTAGACATTACTTATTAGACATTGTACATCCAAAATTACTTGAATTAGACATTGTACATTAGACATTACTTATTAGACATTGTACATCCAAAATTGCGAATTAGACATTACTTATTAGACATTGTACATCCAAAATTGCGAATTAGACATTACTTATTAGACATTGTACATCCAAAATTGCGAATTAGACATTACTTATTAGACATTGTACATCCAAAATTGCGAATTAGACATTACTTATTAGACATTGTACATCCAAAATTGCGAATTAGACATTACTTATTAGACATTGTACATCCAAAATTGCGAATTAGACATTACTTATTAGACATTGTACATCCAAAATTGCGAATTAGACATTACTTATTAGACATTGTACATCCAAAATTGCGAATTAGACATTACTTATTAGACATTGTACATCCAAAATTGCGAATTAGACATTACTTATTAGACATCGTACATCCAAAATTGCGTACATCATCGTAATCCAAAATTGCGAATTAGACATTACTTATTAGACATTGTACATCCAAAATTGCGAATTAGACATTACTTATTAGACATCGTACATCCAAAATTGCGAATTAGACATTACTTATTAGACATTGTACATCCAAAAAATTAGACATTAATTAGACATTACTTATTAGACATTGTACATCCAAAATTGCGAATTAGACATTACTTATTAGACATTGTACATCCAAAATTGCGAATTAGACATTACTTATTAGACATCGTACATCCAAAATTGCGAATTAGACATTACTTATTAGACATCGTACATCCAAAATTGCGAATTAGACATTACTTATTAGACATCGTACATCCAAAATTGCGAATTAGACATTACTTATTAGACATCGTACATCCAAAATTGCGAATTAGACATTACTTATTAGACATCGTACATCCAAAATTGCGAATTAGACATTACTTATTAGACATCGTACATCCAAAATTGCGAATTAGACATTACTTATTAGACATCGTACATCCAAAATTGCGAATTAGACATTACTTATTAGACATCGTACATCCAAAATTGCGAATTAGACATTACTTATTAGACATCGTACATCCAAAATTGCGAATTAGACATTACTTATTAGACATCGTACATCCAAAATTGCGAATTAGACATTACTTATTAGACATCGTACATCCAAAATTGCGAATTAGACATTACTTATTAGACATCGTACATCCAAAATTGCGAATTAGACATTATCCAAAATTATTAGACATTACTTATTAGACATCGTACATCCAAAATTGCGAATTAGACATTACTTATTAGACATCGTACATCCAAAATTGCGAATTAGACATTACTTATTAGACATCGTACATCCAAAATTGCGAATTAGACATTACTTATTAGACATCGTACATCCAAAATTGCGAATTAGACATTACTTATTAGACATCGTACATCCAAAATTGCGAATTAGACATTACTTATTAGACATCGTACATCCAAAATTGCGAATTAGACATTACTTATTAGACATCGTACATCCAAAATTGCGAATTAGACATTACTTATTAGACATCGTACATCCAAAATTGCGAATTAGACATTACTTATTAGACATCGTACATCCAAAATTGCGAATTAGACATTACTTATTAGACATTGTACATCCAAAATTGCGAATTAGACATTACTTATTAGACATCGTACATCCAAAATTGCGAATTAGACATTACTTATTAGACATTGTACATCCAAAATTGCGAATTAGACATTACTTATTAGACATCGTACATCCAAAATTGCGAATTAGACATTACTTATTAGACATTGTACATCCAAAATTGCGAATTAGACATTACTTATTAGACATTGTACATCCAAAATTGCGAATTAGACATTACTTATTAGACATTAGTACATCCAAAATTGCGAATTAGACATTACTTATTAGACATCGTACATCCAAAATTGCGAATTAGACATTACTTATTAGACATCGTACATCCAAAATTGCGAATTAGACATTACTTATTAGACATCGTACATCCAAAATTGCGAATTAGACATTACTTATTAGACATCGTACATCCAAAATTGCGAATTAGACATTACTTATTAGACATCGTACATCCAAAATTGCGAATTAGACATTACTTATTAGACATCGTACATCCAAAATTGCGAATTAGACATTACTTATTAGACATCGTACATCCAAAATTGCGAATTAGACATTACTTATTAGACATTGTACATCCAAAATTGCGAATTAGACATTACTTATTAGACATTGTACATCCAAAATTGCGAATTAGACATTACTTATTAGACATTGTACATCCAAAATTGCGAATTAGACATTACTTATTAGACATTGTACATCCAAAATTACGAATTAGACATTACTTATTAGACATTGTACATCCAAAATTGGGAATTAGACATTATACATTCAAGATTACGAATTAGACATTATACATTCAAGATTACGAATTACACTTACTACCACATTACCTGTAACATTCAACTTCAAGGACAATTTGTGCTTAATTTTCTTATGTTTATTAAAGAAATATTAACAAAACCAAAGCGACTAAACTTTTATTGAAGTTAGATAAAAACCACATTGAAATTTAATAAGCGATTTGTTTCTTTTCTCTCTCTCTCTCTCTCTATATATATATATATATTATATATATCTGATACACAGCATGTTTAAATATCTCTGTCAATAGATATTAAAAATGAATTAAATTCAATTAATTTAATCAAGGAAAAAGAACGGGAGATTTAAAAAAAAAAAAAACCTTAATTCTTTGTCGATTTTTCAGATTCTTCCTACAAGAATATATTATGATTGCAATTTTAAAAAATTTTATTCTTATAAAGCCGTTACTCGAAAAATAGTATTTTAGTGTAAGTATAAATTGATCTTATAAAATTGCAACGAAAAAAAAATTAACTTATATTAAAAATTATAGTTAAGTGGAAATCAATGAAAAATAAATATGGAATCAACCCATTTTAATTACACCATTGCATGGTTTCAGCCTTAGCTCCGTAGCGAATACAGATAGCTCTTAGGAATACATACAAAGATAGTTAGCCCAACTTCCAATTGGGTTGGTAACACCAAATAGCAAGATGCAGACAAATACGCATTAGTAGCATCTAAGTCTAATAACAAGGGTAGGAAAAAAGAAAGCACCATCCAATGAGAAAGATGGAGAATGGACTGCATGGGCAAATGTAGTTAGCCTTCCAGATAATCTTCTTAGTTAACTTCAGTTTTACGCGAGCACAGATGTTTGGGAAAGTTATTTGCAGATGAATGCGCTTGCTTAATCTGCTAGAAAATTGGGAAGGTTGGAGGTCATATAGCAATAGCCGCAAGGAAAATTTAGAGTAATATCATGATATAAATATACACGATAAGCAAAATGTTATTTTATTAATATGTTCCATCTGGAATAGTTAATATAAACTAAGTACTAAGTTAACCCTTAACTATACTAAATCTACAGGCGAAATGAATATCGGAAGTTGAAATACATGACTAAATTTTAATATGAAATAAAATATACAAAGTGGCTAGTTTTTAAATTATCAATTAAGCATGCTATTAAGCACTTAAATCGATAAAGTGAAAGTTAAAATTTCTTATTGACATATTTATTTTCCTATTTACATAAATTTAGAAAACATACCAGAATCTGGCATTTTTTTTATTTTAAAAAATGCTTTCAAACTTATGCTTACTGGGTTTGTTTTGTCGCTCTACGGTCATTTTGTGCACACTTTAGGCTAATTAGACCAGGATCTACAACTTAAAATGTATTCTGAAGCACTAACAAACATTCATGCTACAGCCAGGATTAGAATCTGAAACCTGTGGTACCAAAGGCGAGAGCGCTGGCCAATCGGACACCAGGCTGGCTATGCGTACTGGAAGATATAATCTTGTCACAGGACAATAAATAAAGTTATCAATAAAAAACAAAGTGCAATGTTGATTTAATTTTGCAATTAGCAGTTTGATTAAAGAATACTTAAATCCGAAAATGCTCCGAATAAAATAAATTTATGTCTTCCCTTTTCCCTTATAAATCAATACAGAATTCCAATTACACATTTCGAAAGAAACCGACATCAAGCTAGCACAAATCACATTTAGAATTTTTCCTCAGTAAGCGAACGATATCTGCAAATAAGACACGAGTACATAAATTAAAACAAGTCAAGTAATTTCAAAATTAAAACTTAAAGATTTACAAGAAAAAAATTACTTAATGGAAACTAATTAACTATTCAAAACTAATGACCTATTTTTCCATCTTCAAAAATATTTTCGAAATCGAAGTACAAAAAAAAATTCTTACATGAACAGCGTAAGAGTTGCATGAAAAATAGAACACATATTGAATAATTTTAATTCAAATAAATACCCCATTTAAAGATTAAACTAAGCATTAATGGAGAAAGGTTTTGACATTTTTAGAAGTTTGCTTGATTCTCTGATGACGCTTTTTTTTTTTCCCTTCTTTTTTTTAAACGAATAAATAGACACTTCAGACGACAGAAATTAGTCCCATACATCATTCCAAAAGTCAGATTTTTCCCCTCTTGGAAAAACAAACTTCGAAGTTTATAAAAACATCATTAAATTACTAATTAATCCTTTTGAAATGTAATCTTTTAATGAAAAGCTTAATTAGCTTTCCAGATATGATTCCTGGAATTTTTTTTTTTCTTTTCACTTGAGGTTAAGCCTCTCGGGAAAAATTTTCTGATATTAGTTAAATATCGCATTAAATATAAGATTTTACGTATTTCTATGCAATAAATTTTAAGTTCGCTTTTAAGGTTCAAAAATATATACTCCATAATATCAGACATATAAAAAGAACTGGTTTAGGTACCAAAATCTTCATAATATATATCGAAATATCATACATATGGTGTAGCTCCAACTTACAAATTTGAAATTAAAAGTATTTTATACCATAGAAATGAAGAAAAAATTAAATGTTATAGAATTTAAATTAAATAAGTTGGAAATAATTTTTAAATAAATTATAGTAAACAATCATCTAAATTAAATCTGTAATTTTACATATAATTATGATATGCTAGAATAAATTAAAATAAATTAGAAATATATCGTTACAAATTAATATAAATATAAGAATTATTAACATAAAAGAAAAGTTAATCTTATACAAAATAAAGCTCTACTATAACCAATTCGTTTAAAATTTACAAAAAATAGTCTAAATAGTCTGTTATTCTTTGTCAAAAATAAAATAGGCGAAATGTTTGTATTAAAGAGGCGACAATTTAAGAACATGATGAGCAAACGATTTCTGAAAATGTAAAAAAAAATAAATAAAATAGGCGAAATGTTTGCTTTAAAATGGCGCCAATTTAAGAACATGATGAGCAACAAACGATTTCTGATCACGCATGTAAAAAAAATAAAATAGGCGAAATGTTTGCTTTAAAGTGGCGCCAATTTAAGAACATGAGCAAACAATTTCTGAAAATGTAAAAAAAAAAATAAAATAGGCGAAATGTTTGCTTTAAAGTTGGCGCCAATTTAAGAACATGATGAGCAAACGACTTCTGATCACGCATGTAAAATATGATTGTATAAATAAACGGATTTTTTTATATTAAAAAATAACAAATCAAAGATATTCCAAAATGAATTGGTTAACATAATAACACGAATTAATCGTATGACTTCGATGCTAACTTGAATTCCCGTTAGCAAACCGCTGCAAGGTCAACATTTAGCGGAAATAGTAGAACTTTTAATTAAAAAACCGTCTAGTTTACCGAACCGATTTTGTTAAATATTTTTTGCACAAGAAAAATTTTTTAGAACTTAGAAAAATTCAGCCAAAGTTGGTGAAACGGTATGAATTCATATATATATATAAGACAGTCAAAAAGAGATTTATTCTCATAACATATAGATATAATAGAAAGATAAGGTCAAAGTCAGTGAAACGGTGGGAATTCATATATATAAGACAGAGATAATATATATAATAGAAAGGGAATAGATAAGATTCTAAACTTTTAAACAATTTCACGCTGTAAAAGAGTATTCGCCTGCATTTCAACCAATCAAAAGTTCATGCGTCAGAAAGATAACTCCTTATTCTTTCAATACAGCATTTCCTGGACAAACAAGTGTCTTGGAGCGGAAACTCCAGCAGCATATGGACGCAAACTACGTTAAATAAAACGCTAATTTGATTGTAACCGAAGAACAACTCTTGCGCTTCAGATTTCCAACTTAACGATTCCCCTAAAAAAAATCATTTGTGTTAAAGCATTTTAACGTGAACAAATAATTCAAGTGCCTCCTCTTTCTGAAGTTCGATATTTTACATCAATATTCCATTGCAACCACTAAAGAAAAACATCTGAAGTTTGGGGGAGGGCATAAAATCGAAAAGGTCGGCAGTTAGACGAGGAGAGCAAATCGTGGTTTTTTTCTATTTTTTTTTTTACTTCCCTCTTCCTCCCTACATGCATTTGGAAAAGCAAACTCATATTTCGTATCTAGCAACATGAGAAATATCTAAAATAAGAAATACAGTCAAGATATATTTGCATATATATAACATTTTATTGAAGAAAAAGCACGCACCATCCTAAGCGAAATTCGAAACATTGTCCGCGAGAGGTGGAATAGAAGAGCACTTGGAAACAATCGGAATAGAATTGCATTATTTCAAATGAAGGGAGGGGGGTGGATAGAACAAAAAGAAAAAAAAATCGTTTCTACCCCCGAAGAAAACTGAGATGTAAGAGTTCCGATTGAACGGAAAAACAACTTATCTATTTTTGTGGTAAAAAAAATAAATAAATAAATAAGACACAAACAAGAACATAATTGCGTTTATTTCTTGTAGCTATTTACAAGGAAGACGTTATTTGTTCCTGAAAAAGGCAATTTCTGCAATTTGCCGACAGAAAAAGTACTCTTTAAAAACATAAGTACAGGAAGAACTTTTTGGATACCTAAACAAAAAGAGCTTCAGGCAATAAGTAAATGTAAGGGTTATTAAATATGCTTCGTTTTGTAGTAAATGGCAAATTTAACTTCAAAAACTGAAGTAATTTTTTTACAGAAAGGGGAAATGTGTAATTAATTTACATTATTTTAGCTTTTTCTATAATATTCCATAAAATAAGTAACTGAATGATCTATAAATAGAATTAAAGCTACATGATAACGTCAAGATCAAATTCACTAAAGGCATTACCTTTGAAGGCGAAATTTTTACATCAAAATATCACCACACTAACACTTCTTTCAGGGGAATTTATATAGAATAAAAAATAATTTCGTATTGTTTCCTCGATTTCAACCAGTCATAAGTTGCTACTACTTCCAAGATTTTAAAAAAATATCTGAAAAGCTCTGAAAGTCATCCTTGATATTTATGATATTGAATTAAAAACTGTATAAGTCTTTCGTTTTCTAACATATAATGAAAATATTAGTATTTGTAATAACAAAGAGGAAATTCGACAAGAACAAAATCGAAGATAAAATGAATTCCTTAAAAGTTAGTCTACAAATAGTAGTTACGTAGTTATATGTAGTCCAGACTTACGTAAAGTTTGTTAAGTCTGGCCGAGGCCTTAATGTATATTATATAACTGCAACCATCAGTAGAACTTACTTTAGAGTAATTTGGCAACTATAGGTAGAGTAGCAGGTAGTAGTTCTCTTCTGAGAATGCTATGCAATAAAGGAGTTTTATTTTAAACAAACAGTGTAGGTATTCTTGAATTCAAGAACTTTTCCTCCATCAGTAGAGCTGATTGTCATTTAACATGGGCATAGTTATACCTCTCTAAGTGCGCTAATGAAAATTTTATATTATTACATATTATTAATTTTATATTATTACATCTTTATTACATAGCATTCTCAGAAGAGAATAGTTATTCTTGAATTCTAGAGCTTTTCAACCATCAGTAGAGCTGATTGCCATTAAACACAGACAGAGTTACAACTATATATATTTTCTCTCTATGTGCGCGAATGAAAACTTAAAGACAAATATTTTAACTATGATTAATGCTTTTAAATAATAAGCAAATAACAGATTAAAAGAAATAGTTTTCTAAATTAAAATAGGAGAAAAAATTTGTCATTTATTATTATTATTATTATTATTACTTTAGTTCTTCCAATTCGCCCAAAATATATATTTAATACTCCTTTCTTGGAGAACGCGACATAAAATTAATTACCTACAATTTCAAACAATCTCAGTCAGTGACGATATAAAAAAAAAAAAAAAAAAAAAAAAAACTCCTAAAAAAAAAAAAAAAAAAAAAAAAAAAAAAAGTCGGAGAGGAACAGCGTAGACTGAAATTCGAAAATTAATTTTAAATGATTATCCTTACAAGGTTTTTCTAATGAAGAATATAGTGTTTCTCTTTTTTTTTTTTTTTTTAATCAAAATCACTAGGCACGGCAACTGAATTAACTCCACGGTCACCGTGACATTAAAAAAACACCCAAGAATGTAAATCCTTATTGATTCAATTTAAAATTCTCCCAAATCCCATTTTCTACCTGGAATCGCAGAGCGAAAAAATAAAAATAAATCTTTCGCCAGTCTTTTATTCGGGCGAAACAGTCATTAAAAATGTTTGCTTGGATTAACGAAAGCGAAAAATCTAAAAAGATTTCATTCACTAAAGGTTTTCACGGAATCTTTCCTTTCCTTAGTCATTCACCAAAGTAACAACCATACAGGTTGAAGCGCGCGAGAGTTAAGACAGCTACACAAAAAGCTTTTTAGCTAAAAGGCTTTTGTCTAAGTTTTCCGCCAAAATTTAAAAAAAAAAAAGGAATTTCTTCTCTTTTTTAAATATAAAATCCATCCACATGTAACTAGCAGCATCAATTTCTAATAGCAATTCCACTTTTGATACCGATATACGAAGTAGCAATTAAAATTAAACATATAAAATAAGACATTCTCTTTAAATCATATCTTGAGCAAAAACCTATTTAAGAAGAACGTGAATTTTGAAAAGGGAAAAAGAAAAATTTATGCGCTTCCAATTATAAAAATTACAAAGAGTAAAACTGGATGGATCTTAAAACAATGGAGTTTTGCGGGGGAGGGGGATAGAAGATTCGTATTCGAACCCATCTCAGTGGGATTGGAATAAAATGAAAGGGATTTCTTCATTTAATTGTTGAAAGCTAGCAATGAAAAACGCTTTACCATAAAAAAACATGAATGCATTTTACGAGTAGCTTTTAAATAAAGAATTAACTTAAGATTTAAAACATTTTTTTTCCATTTACAAAAGTTTGCTTTATACACGACTAACATTTAAAGACTTGCAAAGTTAAAAGCTGTTGAAATTTTAAAGGCTTACTTTCGTCAAATATTTAACATTATCGCCATACGTCATTTTCTTTGCGTATTCCTTTACCTTATTTTAATTTATAGTGCATACATAAAGAAATTGTATAGGGGCAACACAGCTCTAGGCACAGTGATGTGGTGTGGTAGTACTTAGAGAAAATACTTTTTTAATGTAATCTAATCATGCGGATTACTGGACCTTTCTGTTATCTTAATAATTAATGAGTATCTTTCTTAATGATAAAACTTTAAAAAAAATTGTAAAATAAGAATTTTTTTTCATAGATGTAAAAATATTTCTTAATAATTTTAGTTATTTCGAAAAAATTTGGCTTTTTTTTTCTGCCACCAAGTTTACAAAAAAGAATATCGAAAGTATTAGCAACCCCCCCAATATTAAATTTAAAATTTTCCCAGCTTACACATAGACACATACTATAGCACTCTGTAAATGCGGACATAAGCAAACATCACCACAAACGAAACGTCGCCTGAAGACATATTTTGGGGAACTTTGCATTTCATATTGGATCCAAACTGTCAATGAAACAGAAACAAACTTCCAAAAGCCTTATTAGCATACATCTGAAACCCGATAAAAGAGTTTCTGTCAACACTTGGCTTTTGACACATCCTTGGCTTTAATCCATCCGAAAGTTTTACGAAAACGAGAATGATTCAAGAAATAAGTCACGCCATCATAGTAGTCAAACAAATCGACAGCAATATTATTTGACGGGAATTTTGCAGGCAACGAAAAATAAATAATCAAAACGTTAATCTATGCAAAACCGAAAGTTTTTAAAAATTCTTGGCTGTCAAGCTCTTGCTCTTATAAATGGCGAGGGTGGAAAAAAAATTTAACTTAATGATCTCCTTCTGACACCATCTTGTCAAACTGGTGGGAGAAAAGTTTTTTTTTTTTCATCGTTAACTTTTTTTTCTTAACATCGTTTCCCCTTCACCCAAGTTTAGAGCATTGGTTGATCTCAATGATACTTTTTTTTTATTGCTCTAGTACAGCCGCCTCTCAAGAAGTGCTTGATTTAGTACCCATCAAACAAAAAAAAAATTCTTTGTTTGCTCCTTGAGGTGATCTCCAATAGATCCCATGTTTAGCTTCAGTCTTCCCAAGTACCTAAGTTTTTACAAGGGTGTGGAAAATAAGGGGTTGAATAAATATTATAAAAATAGATTTGCGATTTATTTTTTCAATGACATCAATCATCGACAACAGCATTAAATCAATTTGTTTGAAGACACGCTTTTGTTTTGGTTGAGAATACACAAAAATGTCTTTTATTCAGAAGTCAATAATTAAATTAAGATAGATATTATTTTACTAAAATGGATTCTATATATGATAAGTTGAGAATACGTCTACTTTAAAGAAATTTCCATGTATTCGCTATTACGTTAAAAAGTAATCAATAATTAAGATGCATTCTCATATGAATAAGATTTTGAGATGCACTTTTAAATCTGATAATTTTAACAAATTCAGCGTGAATTCAATACTGCATTGTTCTCCTTGTGTTAAAAAATATTTATTCCTTCCTAAGAATAATATTCTTCTTTTCTTACAAGAAAGCGTTATTCCCCCCACCCCTCGTTTAGCCGTGGAAAAGAAATTGCAATATTATTTTTCCCCTTCGTATGTAGCAGATTATCAAAAGACAATTCCTTCCAGTTGAAGCGGAGGAATTTCCCCTGTTCATCAACTGTACTATACCGAATTACAAAATTCAAAGACTTATTATTGTTATTGTTGCTATTATTATTGTTATTGTTGCTATTATT
>BPLQ01006583.1:60780-76528 GCA_021605075.1 Caerostris darwini | reverse complement strand
CATGTATATACCATATATATATATTATACTGAAATGCATGTATATACTATATATATATTATACTGAAATTCATGTATATACTATATATATATTATACTGAAATGCATGTACCACACGTTGGAATCCCAGCTATACAAACCACATTAGAAAAACTTTTGATACATCATGTATATGGCACAATGTAACATGGCCATGGATCACTCTTCATGAAGACTCGTCTCTTACCATGACCTTCTGCCTTTAAATGAGCTTGAAATATTAAATACGCATTCGAAATAATTGCCCGTAATGCAAATTCTCCCGTCCTTTAGTTCAAATAACATTTTAGACTACATCTAACTGGATAATAAGCGAGCTCCCTTTCAAATTGCATTACTCTGAAACGTGATCCCATTAATTCGTCCATTTCAGAAGTCCTTTGCTCTAATATTAACAGATAAAACAAGCCATCATTTCCCTCTTAGCTCAGCGATTTAAGAGATGCAAGACCACAAAATTAGTACGTAATTGCCTATTCTTAAGTGCTATATTACAAATTATTATTATTATTATTTAAAGCTTATCGCACGACTAAGAGTTAAAACTGAATTAGACCCAAAAAAATTTAAACATTAGCAATAGCTTTTTCATGTTTAAACGTTTACTTTCTTTGGATGATAAGGATATAAATTCACAACTTCATTCTCTATCGCAGGAGCTTTTGTAAATCATTAATGCATGCATTAATGTATGCCTTAAATATTCCATTAATGGAATTGGGGAACCAATACATTCCAGTAAACTTTCTAGAAGTAAATGAACTGTATTTGCGTGCCACAGGGAAGAAAGCCAGAAAACTTCCACCAGACAGTCTGATACTGATTTATCGATACAAGCTTGCATATATAATGTCCCAATCTACCGAAAGTCACTTCGTTTCTGAAACCAATGTCTGCAATGGACGTAATCAGCGAATTTAAATCCGAGGCCAGCTACATTGTCCAGGCCACATTGTCATTTGGTTTTGTTTTGTTTGTCGCTCTACGGTCATTTTGTGCACACTTTCGGTTAATTAGACCGGAACCTATAGTTTAACGTGGATTCCGAACAACTAACAAACATCCATGCTACGGCCAGTATTCAAACCTGAAGCCTGTGGCACCAAAAGCCAAAGCGCTAGCCAATTGGCCATCAGGCTGCCATTCTCATTTGGGCTAGTGTCTGGTTTTGTTTCTGCTAATTAGTTTAAAATTTGATTTTTCTAGCTGTAAGCATTTTAATAATAATGATGAGGATATTCAGGTAATAAATCAGCATTTCTTTTTAAATTGATGCCTCAAATCATTAGCTTAATGAAGAAATAAAGTTTGCCATGCACTCATCAAGCACTGTAAAGCTGAAAAAAAAGCACATACTGTTTTGTACTTCATCTCATTAAAGATTGAATTACTGAACCGCAAGTATTTGAAATTTAAAATTATGAAACTTTTTACCTATTGATAAATATATTTACATAAAAGAACCCCTGGTAAAATGTAAAAAACCAGATGCATCTTCTACCTTGTAATATAAAAAGCAGAACATTTTACTTGATAAATATTAGCCACTAGTCCCTTTTTATATATCACAATAATTTTTAATATCACAAATATTTTATAGAAAATCAGTATGTGAAACCTGTAAACTAGTACTTCAGATTAAAAAAAAAAAGTAGTAATAATCAAGATTAAAACAAGAATAACAAACTTTGATAACGAAATATTTAATAAACTTTCTTTTAATATAATAAGCTATAGAAAAATCAATTTTTATTTTTTTTTTAAAAATCAATCTTTAATACTTGAAAAGCAAACAAGAGTTGAAATTCTTAACGAGATAATGCAAAATCAATAAAATACATTAATTTTTTTAAACTTGAGTTGAGAAATTTTATTCTTCAGACAGATTAAATAATCTTTCTCCGTTAGTTACATAAAAATAATTATATAAAATTCAGATTAAAAAATTTTAATTCACTTTTCAATTTTTATATAGAAAAATTGTAACGATTATATTAAAAAATGACTTCAAAATAAACAAATCTTTACGAACTATATTTAAATTATATTTTATGTATATTTTTTTCTAAAATGCAATAATTTCTGATCAAATAATTTCAAGATTCACACATTACTGCGTAATATAATAAATAATATATAAAACACAATACATTTAAAAAATAATTATAACAATGGCGTTATTAAATTTTACTAGTTAGAACAAAGCATTACTCAGATTTCCAAGATATAAATATAAATCTTTTCCATGAAGTGAAACGCAATTTAAAAAACTTAGTAATTAAATACTACATGTAGTCAGACAGGTACCATCATTAAAAACAGTGTAGTGTGAAGCATTTAACTCTATAATTACTAACCTTTCTTTACAAATACTTGCAAGTTTTCTAAGACAAGTGTATAAAAAGTAAGGTAAACTCAACTAACTGGAACTGGCAGCAACAATGAAGTGCCGACAAAAGATTTTGATGATCTAAGACATGGAAACAAGTTGATAATTCGACAAGAAAACAAAAAATCCACCCACATCAACAGAATCTTTCGCAGAGAAAAAAAAATTATATAAAACCAAACTTATTTTTCACCAAACAGTCCAATTAATTAAGAGACGTTTCCTGACAAGAGTAAATACAGCGAGAAAGGCTAAAAGAAAATACCAATCGAAAAGAATAGAAAAAGAACATCTGATTGATGAGCGCCATATGTGCCAGAAAAGACTTCTTAACCAAGTATCTGTAAACGCTGAAAAAGGCTCGACATTCTTTTTCTTGCATCCTTTTAACCTATGCGAAGCGAAATTTGGTCTTTTCACCAAATTACGATTCACTACAGGATTTTTTTTTTCCCCCTCCCCCCGCCACTTCTATTGATGACAAGTAGAAAAGTTACACAATGGAAGTCATTAGAGTTGAAGATTACCTCAAAGGCAATTTCAGATTCACACGCCAGATGGCGACACGGGGTATATTCGGAATGTTAGAAATACGATTTTAAATGGTCGTTTAGAGAGAAACAAATTCAGGGAATCAAGAGCTTATTCGGTTTAGATAGAACTTTGGTGATTCTTTTAATATAACAGTATCATACAATAAAATTTAAGACTATTAACGAGATCTCGGGCGATTTTTTTAGTTAAATAAAAGAAGGAAAAAAAAGTTTGTTTGTTTTTTCTTTTTTTAGCAAAAAACAAGCAAGAAACCTTAAAAATATTTAAACTACCCCCTTTCAATTTACATGTCTATAAAAAAATATCTTCAATGCAAAAATATTTTTAACTCATAAAAAAACCAACAGCGTTATTTAAAATTCATTATTATACTTCAAGAACAAATTAACTAATAATCTCAATCACGACTACCTACCAATTTACGGCTACAATGATTAACAAATCTTATTTATGTTCTATTTTTCATTTTTAACCAAACGTAAGTCCTTCATTTATACGACACTTTAAGATATGAGAAGGATTTTTGGTAATAAAAATTAAAAAAAAAAAAAAAAAATGATTGTGTTATAAGGCTTTAGTCACCCAAAAATATTATATATTATTTAATTAGTTTTATAAATAACTTTGTTATTTATAAAATTAATTAACTTTTTAATTATACTTTGTTTAAATGTAAAAACAAAGTAAATAAAAATTTTATAAAGTAGTTAACTTTGTTTTGAGTTAAAAAATAAACTTTAATATCACTATCATTTTCTGGAAAATAAATTACATATATTATCCTACTAAAGATTGCTTTAAGTATTTAAATAGACTGGCCATTTCCTTAAATATGTATAAATTAAAACAAAACCTCTACTGTCATACATACATTATTGAATCTCAAAACATGCGTTTTGATTTTTCATGTACAAAAACTAAAAATAATTATTCTGACATATCAAACAATTATTATATTTATTGTTTTTCTTAATCTTATTGATATGTATCATTGGAGTGATAAAGCAAATGGTTTGAACTAATACAAAATATATTAGTTTGTCATTCAAATGTCAGTGACATTCAAGTATATAAAAATATTGAATACATAAAAATTGATAAAACATAGAATCAATGATTTATTAGAATTATACATAATTTATGCCTGCGTCAAAGAAAACTTCATGCACCAAAGACTTTAACCGTCAGTTTATACGAAATAAATTTTGAAAGAATAAGAGAAAAAAAAAAATTTTTGAAAAATTTCAACAAAAATTTATTTGTCCGGATGTCAACTAGAAATCCCACGTTTTTCTATTCCAACTACCAAAGCGAAAAAAAAATGTGCCCAATAGAAAACATTGGGGTGAAAGTCCGATAATGTTACAAACATTTTAATATTCTAACACGCATGAATTGAAATTACTGTCAATTTCCGTTTCACCTTGACGAATGTACAAAAATAACTTAATACACAAAAATCACCTGCGTTAGTTGGTGCTCAATATACCATTAAGTCAGCATTTTAATCTTAACGTTAGATTATCAGACTTTTAAATCTGAATACGGCATAAATTTAATGAAAAATATTGTAACAAATCATTGTTGGTTGGTTTAAAATATGTGTTACTGATAAAATGTATTAAACATTATCATGTTCTTAAAATATGATTCATAAATTCTTTACAATAAAAAAAACTACTTATATTTTAAAATATAATACAGTTTAAATGTTACAGAAATATTTTATTTCTCAGTAAAAATCGTGTAAGCAAATATACACGTAAAGTAAAACAATAACAAAAGAAATTTTGTAGGAGAAAAAAAAACAAAAAAAAATTTTTTTTTTCGTTCTTTTTTCATCAATATATCGAAATAACGTTAAACCTTCATCTTTCGTTATGAAATAATTGTTAAAGCAGCAGATTGAACAATTAGTTTTTCTTGGAGAAGCTAACATTTAAAAAAAAAAAATTAAATTAAAGAAAATGCATATCTCTTTAGTACAACAATACATTCTAGGGGGGGAAAAAAAACCTTTAAAAAATCTGTTGTAAATCTGAATATAATTCATGGAAAAGCAATTTTTGGTTCCTAAATCCGTAACCAGAATGTTCGATGTTCATATTAAAAAAAAGTTAGAGTTAAAATTATTTTATAATTAAATATTTCGGCTTGTTTTTAATTACTTTAAAAAAAAAAATTCAAGAAAAAAAGGGAAATGAGCTTTAAAATTACAGGAAACTTTAAGTTAATATAGTTTTCCACTCAGAATACTGGATATTTAAAGAAAAAAATGTTTAACAGAAAAATAAGTATACATCATGCCTTTATCAAGAATTTAAATAAAGTTTGACAAATCTATTATTTCCAATTTCAAAAATAATAATTAGAATTATTAAACTAAATAAAAACAGCCATTTAAAATGTTCACCAGCTACCAACATTGACACTCCAATTCTGACACCACTAGACTACGAAAATAAATCCCAATTAAAAAGGAATCCGAGAATTACAAGCCAATATAAACATATTACACATGCGACTGGTAACTCGATCGGTGATTCACGAGGAAAAAAAGCTAAATCTGATGAGCCCCACTTTCGCAAGCTGGCAGGAATATTAAGGATTTATTTCATTCAAGATATCGTTTTGCAATGCTGCATCGACAGAACTTCGAAAAGGGTCGACGTATGTGATGAAATTTTATTAGAAAGGGGAAAAACTCGTTTATGTCAAATCGAAATACTATCATTCAGTTTTTGAGCCGGAAATGGTTACAAGACCCGCTTACGAAAAGCGTCGTGGCGCCATCTATGTGAAAAAATATGAATATTTTAAAATCCTTCTAAACTCGGCTTTAAAAATATACTTCCATGTTAGAATTAAAAGTTTTCGTCTTTAAAAATATTTTTAATGAAAAAGATTGAGCATATATGTATATATCCATATAACTATTAAAGGAAATAAATATTAGATAACATATAAATATTGTAAACCATATTTTTTTAACCTTTTAATTAACCATCAACCTTTTAACTTTCTACTTAGTACATTCCTTTTTATAATCACAAAAGTAAAAGGTTGATATGAAAGAAAAAAAATAAATAAATAAATGCTAAAGATAAACAGAAAGCAAAAGAGATAAAAAAAATTGAAAATAATTTTTTTTTTTCAAATAATGACTTTAAGCTAGTGATAAAAGAATTTAAAAGTTTGCAAATTGAAATTTACTTATAGTACAAATATTATTCAACGCCATTAACATTAAACCGTAGGTCCCAGTCTATTTAGCCTAAAGTGTGCACAAAATGACCATAGAGCGACAAACCAAATCAACGCCATTGTAATTTATAAAAAAAGTGTACAAGGTATGTCAAATATCTTTAGTGTTGACGAATGATCTCAAGACAAAGTCAACAACATCTTAAAAAATGGTTGTTTTTGTTGTTCACCATGACTAAGTAGGCACTGAAAAATGAGTTGCTACTTCATAAGTTATTAATTTTTTTTTTTTCCTTAGGAATATGGTTCCAATACTGAAAATTGAAATAAATATGCTACATTTAAAGTGTACTTTAATTGAAATACTCTATACATGTTTTTTTTTAAGGAAATTAATTTTAAGATACAACAGAAATGGCAACACGAATTTCCGTTAAGGAATCCAAATTTATCCATTCAGAAGATTGCATGCAGAAAAATTAAACTTTTTTACATTCCAGGTTTATTTTTAGGATCGCCAATAAAGCTACACAAGACTGATCAAAATATTTAAACAATAAAACAGATTGCATTTCCATGCCTATTGCACCACTGAGGCGACACTGAACTCTACATTCCTGAATAGTTCCGGTTTCTAGTTCCGTTGCTACAGAAAAAAAAAAAAAAAAATTAACCGCACGATTCATATGACACTTCCGACAGGAATGGGGAAAGAAAAAGCGAAACATACTCAAATTTTCCAATATGAGAAAATAAGCCTACAAAATATTAGCAAACAGGAAAACATGACCTTTATTATTTCATCAAAATAACTTTTTACATCATAACTACAGCAAAATTAAAAAAAAAAAAAAAAAAAAAAGCATTGGTTGACACATTGAGTAGCTGTACAGTGTGCAAGTATAAATTTTAATTGAAAAAGTCAAGCTATTTTAAAATTAATATTTAAGGTGACCCCGATGGTCTAGAATTTTCAAAAAATTTCCCCATGGTAGAAATAATTTTTCAAATCTATACTCAAATTTTCATATAATGACCAAATCTCAACGTAACTACCAAACTTCAGCAAAAAGGTTTTATGTGTCATTTAAAAATTAAAAGTTATTTGGACTGTTTTATAAAATTACACTCGGCTTCATAAAGCAAGATCTTTAACTGCTAATGTTTATCTAATTTGCATCGTAAGTTATTAAATAATCGAAGCCTAAAATACGCCACAGAACGACATTTGAGTGATAAAGAGCCATTACACAACAAAAACACGCTTAAAACTCAAGAAAAATGTCTTAACAATTTGACCTGAAACGCGATATGGGATCTCTAGACCTACATCTTAACGCTCATGACCTTCGATTCAAACTTTTTGCTGTCAAAGCGAGTGAAACAAGTTTCCTAAGACACACCAAACCACAAGAGCTCAGTTAACTTCATAAGTATCATGACAGATGAAACAATATAAGAAGCTCTTCAACAAGGCTCGATCTGTTCTGCAAAACTAGAGCGATCTGACCTTGCCGCTGAAACATATGCAAATCAGGTCGTGTGGTGAGAAGAGAGAAAGTCTCCTAGAGGAAACAATAGAGCAGAATTCGATTTGGACACTAGAAGGACGTCTTACAAAAAGCACAGAGGGATAAAATGAGGGTCAGCAATTTCTTATTTGGAGAGAAACAGACAATTAGACAGCCACACCTTCCAATTTCCTCTTCTTTATTTTCTTCATTTCTTAGATATAAATTGTTAAAATGCATCACTTTTTTTTTTCTTTTAATGAACACAATAGGTTAGAACAATTTTATATTTAAGAGCTATACTACTTGCATTAATAATGTTATAGAATCTTTTAATAAAAAACATTGACAAAATCAATTAAATCTAGCATTAAAAGTATTGAAATATTGCATCAAAATCTAGCATTAAAAAGACTGAAAACTGCATCAAAATCTAGCATTAAAAGCATTGAAAAATTGCTTCATAAAGTTTTAGAGACAGGAAACTCTACAAGGACAATGCAGAGGAGAGGAAGTATTAAAAGTACTCTTACTTATGCCTCAAAATTCACAAGATATACGAAATGGATAAAATAATTCGAGGAGATCTTGATACAAATATTTCAAAGAAAAAATTGATCAAAACAGTATTATTTTCAGAGGGAGAAATGGAAAAGCGAATGAAACTTCATATCGATGAAATTTTTCTTCACCATTAACATTCGTATACTATAGATTACTAAATTTCGAGTTGTGCAAGCTCCAAAAATATTGCAACATAATGCTTGTCACATCATTTGGTAGGTTTTAAAAATGTCGAGGGAAGCAACGTACAATTCTCAAACTAATCACAAGCAAAGTTGTCAAAAGTATTTATGAGCACATACTACGAAAGACAATGTCAATTGAGACTCAACACCCCTTTTCTACATAAGCAGCATGTATCATTACTACCTACCACCAGAGTAAAAGTAACACACCCATTTATTTTGTTTCTTACTTACAGTTGTATTGTAGGAGTGGTCGTGTCTGGAATATGAAACTTACAAAACCCATAACATAGTTCATTGTAGTTGAATTTAACTACAATCTTACAAATCGGCCTACAATGCAGAGTGAAAATGATTGATAGCACTTTCGAAAATGAAATACAAGAAAGTTTTTTCATATGCAAGTACATAAGAAAGCAATATAAAGTACAAACTTGGAATTACTATATGTATTCTAATTCTCCCACCTCTTTATACTATACTGACAACTTTTTTAAGCAGCTGTTTTTCTTAATTCGCATACAAACTATTTTCTGTCACTTAAGTTGAATGTGCCTTTCAAATTAGTTTTCACAAGAAATCATCTACACAAATGTGATAGGTTGTTTAACAACGAACACCCAGTAAAATTCCTATTGGTTGAGTGGGTGTTAATGGAAATTGTAACAATACACTGATGCAACAATTTAAAGAGTGTTGCGGTTATAGATATGCTTGTTTAAAATATTTATAATTCAGACAGATCTTTATACAAATATTGATTTAGGTAGTAAAGAGGAAAATATTTAACTACTGTGTCTGGCCTTGAATTTCATAACATGAATGAATTTTTAAGAGTAAATCCAATATTGGCACATGGCATGGGTATGGACAACATTGCAAAAGAACTAAAATTTCCCGAAAGGTATTTTTTAAAATAATATTATCAATTCCAATTTATAATTTTTCATTTTGAAAAAAATACTATTCTTCGAAGAATAAAAATGTCACTGTAGCGAGACCATAGGATTAACAAGATTACAGTACAGGGAGGGCGTATAAATTTCGTAAATTTATTGCATCTAAAACTTGTCAAAAATTATCTACAATATAGTTTAAATGAATGTTAATTACTGAAAAGAGTATAAAAATTTATTTTTATTTTTGTACAACGTATATTTAACAGTTTTCGAAAAATAAATATTGTGGTATTACAACACCAAGTTCGCGCATCCTGTGTGAAAGAGATATCCTCAAAAAAAAGGTTTCACAGTGAACTGGATTTCCCCATGAGATAAAACAGGAGATAGAATCCATGACAGCTTTATTCACGAGAGGAGCACAAAAGAAGCACGCATTACCGTTAAAAACGGATAATCTAACACTCATTTCCTATGCAATATGTGCAAAATTTTGAAAGCCGTCGTATAAACGACCTCTTTCAGATAAGATTTTATTTTTATCAAAAGATAAAAAGTTTTTAAAAACAATTAACAATGACCTAAAATGAGGAAATGCCAAAGTCCAATTTGGAAGTTAGGAGAAAATTGAATAAAAAAAAATTAAAAAAATCGTTTAACAGTCATCGATTTTTTATTTTTTTTATTTATTTTTTTTTTATTCAAATTACAGAAACACAATTAACTCGTATAAAAAATATTAAAGAATTTTTTATTAATAAACATTTTTGAAGAATTGATACTCAAATCTTTAAACTTGTAATTTCGGGACGAACTTTTGATTAAGCTAATATTAACTCAGCATAGCAATTTGAGAACCAAAAAATAAAAATCAAATGGAAGTTATAATAACTATTTAATATTAATTTAAAAAAGAATTTTACAACAACAATAAAATAAATGAACTTCAGAAAAACTTATTTGTTTTAAAGCGTTCACTTTACACTTCAGGAAAAATATTCTTAAAATATTAGGGTGATTATTGCAAACCTATAACCACCTAAAAATGGGATGCTATCAAATACAAAATCTTATACATTAACAATACCACAATATAAATAGCCAGAAGGCTCTTTTACACGTGGTCATATAGACTCAGTTTCTCAACTAGGAACAGAATTCTGATATTTAACCACATAAAATAAGATAAACAATTTTATTCCAGCATCGTCCTACTTTAAAGAAATTAAGATAGAAATCATGAAACACATTTACTTTCGACTTCATTCATGCTTCTTACATTTCATTTTTGTTGCTGTTCTGGGAAAGTCAAACCGCCAAGGGGCAACAATACAGTGTTTAAATAGGCTGCACACGCGTCGCAAAGGATTTCAAAACAATCAAAACAATAACATAATGCCCAAAAGGCGAAAGAAAGTTAGAAATCGTGATTTATGAACTGGATAACAAGAGAATCCCTCTTTCTGGAACAAGTTTAATTTCATAAAAGGTAAATATGAATGAATTCAAAGAAATTACATACTAGAAACGTTAGATTAAAACAGGGATGTACAGACCGCAAGCCGGCAGTCTTTTGTTGAGGCCTTCCTTGTATGTCCTCTTTACTTAAAATGTAACTGGTAATTATTATTATTATTATTTTTTTTTTTTTTTTGTACAAGAATATCAGTCTATTGAAATATTAAAACAGAACATGTTTTAATTTTAAAAAATAAGTAGACTTTTAAATAGTATAAAAATATTTTATTCAGTGTTTTTTTATTTTATTGTTGGCTTAAAGATTAGATCCTTTGTTAATAAAGTGCTAATCTGCACTCAAAATCTTTAATTTTTAATTTTTTTTTTTTTGAATCATAACTATATCACCAAAAATTTAACATGCTGCATCTTAAAACTGAACTATTGTGGTTATTGTTAAATAATACATTGGAATGAACAAATATGTTTGAATTAACACACAATTGTGAAGAAAGACTTTTGAGCACGATTATCAAAAATTGATAAATACAAATCATTTGGTTCGTCACTTTTCCTTTCGGTTATTACAAAAATTTAACCAAATACTAATAAAGCTTAAATTAATATAATACTACATATTAAATTACTTGATTTTATATTGCATAGATTATTATATGTATCAAGAAACTAAATATAAAAATTAACCACTAATCAGATATCACTTTACTTTCACTTTTGCCAACGGATTTTAAATACACCATCACAATCGTAAAGATAAAATAAACTGCCAGAATAAGCAAAAAAGGCATCTTATCATCTTATCACAAGTATTTCATCAATTCTTTAAATACCTGTGCGTGTACGTGTGTGTGTTTAAGCTATGTGGAATGTCTTACGCATTTTCACATCTAGTGCACCATTCGTTAATTTCGATGTTTCGATTTAATTAACAACAGGATAGTACGCTCTAAAATTTGTAGCACATTCAGAGTTATCAAAGGATGCACATCTATCATTCTAGAGGCAAATGGTCCCAGGTTAAAATACCCGCCAATCAACCAAACATAATATTCTGAAGTTTCATTATGAATCGACAAATGTCAGGCTCATATTTAATAGCACCGTTCCACAAAAGAAAAATGAATTTAAAAAAAAGTTTAATTAAAAAATAACTTAATTGTCTAATTGTTTCAAACTTTAGTCAAAACAGGTTATCAACGAAAAAAAATCCAATTATTTTCTATTGATTTTCATTGCATTTCAAGTGCGTGTACGAAAATATATTTTTAGTCAAAAGGTAAAAAAACCGCCTTGATATGACGTTTATCTATATTCTATCACAATAAAAGTCAAATAAAAGCTTAATAAAACCTGTTTGTTTGCTTTGAAATCCAAATTCGTAGCTATTAATAAAATGTTACTGCATTTTAGGCTGATATGTTTCGAGTTTGAAGTTCATTCGAGTAAAACTCAAACCATGGCAGTGGGTTTAGTTCTGGTTTGGTTTGTCGCTCTACGGTTACTTTGTTGCACACTTTAGGCTAATTAAATTGGGACTTACAGTTTAACGTGGATATCGAACCACTGACAAACATCCCTGCCATAGCCAGGATTCAATCCTGAAGACTGTGGTACCAAAGGCCAGAGCATTAGCCAATTGGCCATCAGACCGCCCATGGCAGTGGGTGAAAAAATATGCGGATTCACCCACTACCTTCTGAAACACATCAATAACTTGGAACATTTTTAATATGCAGTACTTACCAAGATTGAGATTCCATTTTGATGGAGCCCTCGCATATAGCTCTAGAATTTAGAACATATGAATGCTTCATGCAATCATTCCAAGTCTTTTGAAAACGCACATTTTAAAAATGGCATAGTTTTAAAAAACTTAATTTTAACACATTCCATAAAACTCGTGGGTACTATTCAGCAAACCATTGAAAAAATGTATGATTACAGAGGAATAGCAGCTAGCAGGCGGGCACGACTGAAATGTAGAAGAATTCCTCCAAGGAATCCAAGGACTAACGCTATTTGTGAATATAATCTGTAGTTTCATCTCATACTGACGCAAAGGCGTATTCACGAATTAATCGCCTTTGGAGATCACGAAATTAGCAAGCTGAATAAACAAAAAAGACGAGCTACAGGACTTAAAGTCTCACTATCAACACAAGCAACATCAGGTTGCTTTTCCAACTACTACAACCTTCACTCCTTTATGGTATTTCACAAATTGTATGGTAATTATTTAATGAAATTTATCACAATAGTTTTAAAAACTGCAATAGTGTTTTTGTTTTCAAGAATACTCGTAGTAAGACTGGGTTCATTATTTTAGTTAATAAATTGCTACATGTTTGATTAAATATTTAATGATAAACGTATTTATTTTCTTTTCCTTTCATTGATTTTAAAACCATTTGAGTTCATTCATTTTGATGCAGTTAATGTTTATCACATTTAATTTTTATCGTATTGTTAATTGTAAGTATTATGAATTGCTAGTATTATTTTCTTTTGAACCGGAAGTTTATTTCATGATTAATGAAAAACATTTCCAATACAGCGTTTAAAAATAATATTTGCCATCTTAAATTGATATCACCTAAATTTCTAAACGAAAAGGACATTTAATTTATGAACCAATTTTGTGCTTCACCAAAACGAGCACCAATCCCATTTATCAAACGAGAGTGTCTCATCAAAATGAGGACCTTTAAAAATGAGAAAGAAAAATGCGCGACTACTTTTCCTAGAAAACTGACTTTTCATTGTCCCACTAATTGGGATTCAATCTGAAATAACAGAACAGGTCCCAAAGATTCTATCAGAAAAGCACGACTAAATGCTTCGACACTCGATGAATAATAATGCAAAAAATTCCTAAAGTGTCGCGACCAGATGACATTCCTTTGGGTTTCATTTACAAATCGGTTATGTTATACCTGAGGCAGTAAAAGGGAGTTGTGCTCGTACTTGAAAGTTCGATAAACCGGTTGAATTTTCTCTCTCCGTCATTAGTCTTCGTAGACACTTGGAAAGGCATGCATTCGTTTAATGGATGCAATTTATCTTGAGAGATTTTTGATTACATAAAGCTTTTCTTCAATATAAATATTTTGATAAACAACGTCGTTGATGAATATTTTGGTACAAATTACTAAAAATTGAATATCAATCTCAAGGAATACAATTGCAATCTCAATACTTTTCGTGTTCATTAATTAAAATTTTATCACCAAATGTACAAAAAAAAATTTGACATAATTTAAAGACGGTTTATGATCTAAAGATTTCAGCAAGTTTGAATTTTAAAATATGACATTGAATTCAAATAATGAATTATTGAAATCTTAAAAATTAATATTCGTATGTATTTGGCTTAAATTTAAAATCAATATTAAAGATCAAAGATAAATTTTGTAAAAGAAAAATTTATTGGTTAGGAAAAAATGGTACATGGAAAAAAAAAAAAAAAAAAACCCGAGAATTAAGCTATATAAAACACATGCAATAATTGTAAACAAATGATCAAAGAAAGAATTGATAATTTTTTTTTTCTTTTAGCAAAAAAAAGTACCTAACCGATGCTCTGCAGTCAAAAGTACCAAACCGATGCTCTGCAGTCAAAAGTACCAAACCGATGCTCTGCAGTCAAAAGTACCTAACCGATGCTCTGCAGTCAAAAGTACCTAACCGATGCTCTGCAGTCAAAAGTATCTAACCGATGCTCTGGAATAAAATATTCAAAAGTAAAATTTTCAGATTTTCTCTTTAGGACAAAAATTCAGTATCAAATATGATAACTACGAAAATTTAAAAATAATTTTTCAGATTAATTAATATTAAAAAAAAACCAAATTCTTTTCATTTTTTCCAGATGATAGAATACTTCATCTAAACACACAAAAATATATACTCAAGTTATTAAACGGTATTATTTTAAAATCTCAAATACTTTTGCGTTAATCAATTCCTCAAGTAAACACAAACCAACCATTCGATGAACATGTTTATTCAAAGAATTAAGAAGTCAAATAAAACGAAAACACAGAAAAGGTGAGAAGTATTAAGCGGAAGCAACTCAGTATTAGAACGGAACAAAATAGGTGAAGACAATTAAATGAATTTCGGAAGAGAAACCACGGTAAAGAAAAAGAAAGAAAAAAAACTTAACTGCTCTTAATAAAGAACTAGCACAACTTGGTAAATCAACGGCAGTTTTAACGGATTAAAAACACCATCGATTGTTGGTGGTGTTTGTTTGAAAAATGGCGACCAAATTTACATAATCACACAAAACAGGTCGAAAGAAATGGTTGAGGAGAGATGAACAAAAGATTCTACAAACGATGGAAAACAGATGTTACCACTTATGTTAGGACTTCTAAACTATAAAAAAAAAAAAAAAAAAATTTAATGTTGGGAACAAACGAATATTTTGTTGCAGAAAGTTACGTCCATTTTTATTCGATTCTATGATAAATAAATTGGGGTTTCAGAGAAAAGCTAAGTTTCTCATTTGCATTACATAAAATTGACATTTTAGGAAACTGTTGTAAAAAACGATACTTGATTTTTACAACAAAGTTTGCAAAGTACAACATTAAACATTGATCGATGGTGCATAATCTACGACTGGCAACTGGAGTACCAATGGCTATAAACCCCTAAACCTCCTCATCTTAATTCATATATCTAATCTCAATTAAAAATTGACTACTTAAATGTTGGTAAGGTAATAAAATAGAGATAATTTTTAAAAAACGGAATTCTGAAAAAATAAAAAATATTTAAAATAAACTAAAAGTAAGATACAAATAAAAGTAAAAAACATTTTTTACAAATAAAACGAATTGAAGTTAAAAATTCGGTACAATTAGGGACCAGTTGTAGAAGCCATACAAAATTTGGTTGCTGAAATGTGTGAAACAAA
>BPLQ01006583.1:24450-53374 GCA_021605075.1 Caerostris darwini | reverse complement strand
AGTAGAAAGCTAAAGGAAGGAAAGGTAATTAAAACCAGTTTGCAGAGAGAAGGTATGGCTCTCCTGCCAGCATGACCTCCAGTGGGATTTTTTGGTTCCCAGTATTAACTATTATGGCAGTCATATCAATTGCATGGAAATTTCAAGAATTCTTCACATTCCCTTGAACTTATTACTTTTCAACCCTTGAATATTATAATACTTTTGAAAAACAAAATGACTGCTGAATTTGAAATGCATAACCTGTTTTTCAAATAAATATGCATCACATTTCAGTTTTACATAATCAAAATGCCCGATATCCATAATAGAGAGTTTTTGCATACCGTACGTTAGTTACCGTAGGACGTCCATTAGCTTTTTCTTCCTAGCAGGCATGCTCATAGGAAACTGAGCATGCGCGCTAGGGAGAAAAAGCTAACGGACGTCCTACGGTAACTAACGTACGGTATGCAAAAACTCTCTAATGTCAACCATCGTAGCATTTAAGACATATAAGACAAATTTGGGAAATTACCAATTTTTCTTGATTCTCATACCTATTCCAAATATACATGATTAAATAAATATTCAAAAAATGTCCAGTCGGTTTAAATTTATAACGAATTACATTATGAATTATCAGAATATCGACATAAGTTTGGATTAGAAAGAAAGAAAGATTGTTTACTAAATAATTAATATTTAAAATTGTCACACTATACAATAAAATTAAGGACGCGGTAGATCTTATCAAGATTTTCTGTCAATTTAATCAATGATTTATTTTTTTAAATTTCTAAATGACCATTTTAAAAACAAGACACGTTAGTTTACGTTTTCCGCTAATTGATTTTCATCCCTATTTCAGATATATACCGACTGGACCGTCATAAAATGTCCAGTCGGTTGAAATTTACAGCGAATTACAATATGAATTATCAAAATATCTACATAAATTTGGATTAAAAGAGAAGAAAGATTGTTTACTAACTAAATAATTAATATTTAAAATTGTCACACTGCAATAAAATTAAAAATGCGGTAGGTCTTATCAAGATTTTGACAATTTAATCATTGATTTATTTTTTTAAACTTCTAAATGATCATTTTAAAAACAAGACACGTTAGTTTACGTTTTCCACAGAGAACTAGACCAGAGAATAAATTAACATTTCTCGAACCTTTTGTTTTGTTTTTAACGCATAATTTACTAGAAACAAGTTTTACCTTTACAGGCTCAATTTTAAGATAAACCATACCGGTTTTTAAGTAGTTAATGCACATCATTTGAATATCAATGCCACTGCCATCTTCAAGAAATTTTTATTAAGTTAAACATAACTATTGTTCTTTTAGGACAGATGCACTTTAGAAAGCAGGGACCAGAAATTTATTTTATAATATGATAACATCAATATTAAAAAAAAAAATTGTTCACAAAATTTAATTTTAACAGAATTTTAATCATTAACAGTAATATTTGATATTTCCTGAGTAACGTGCATAAATGGCTAAAAAAAAAATTAACATAATTCCAATTAGATGCTACTAAAATAAAAGGTAGGTATATGCTTCATAATATTTATTTCATACATGACTAAATCAGAAAAATCTAGAAATTTTGCAATTATTATTAAGCAAACAGTTCTAGCGAAATTATTATGCAACATCAGTGCATTGAACTCAACGACTGAGTATTTTTTTTTTTATCTAAAATTTTTAAAAATTATGAATTACGACGGTAGAAAACATATTGAATTCATGACAGTTTATATTATTCACAGTTTACTTCCTATTTTCAAAGTTACAAACAATTATTACCCCATTTATAAGCCTTATCAGATATTTTAACGATTAAAAACGATTTTGCAATCAAAAACCAAAATTGATCACAAGAAATATTTTTATTTATATTATTATTGATCAAGAATATTTCTTTATTTTTTAATAAGTCAGGGTAAATAACAATTTCGAAAGCTTCATTTTCCAATTACATTTTGCATTAAAAGAGTCGAAATCAGTTTATATTCATTAAATGCTTCATAGGCATTTTTCAACAACTGATGGTTTGGTATGTCGCTCTACGGTCATCTTGTGCACACTTTAGGCTAAACAGACCGGGACCTACAGTTTAAAGTGGATTCCGAACTACTACAAACATCCATGGCACCGCCGGGACTCGTACCCGAAACCTGTGGTATTTTTCAACAACCGATTAAAACTCTTAAAATTAAATAGCTTTATATAGTTTTTATTTGCGTAATATTGCAATTTGATTTTTTTTTAACTCTTGCACATCACAGAAAAAAAATTGTTTCAAAATAGGCATGATTTTTATCCTTCTGGATAAAATAATTATCAAAAATTTGAATAATCAAAATAATTATAATATATATAATTAAAATAATTATAAAAATATAAATAATTACAACGCCCACATGCAAACCTTATACAAAAAAATAAATAAAACAATGCGTTTATTTTTGACGTGTATGCGAATCAGCAATTGAAATAGTCATCTTAATGTGGGACATTTGAAAATGGACACTGCCATTTGCGGAAGCCCTCTAAGTCAGCAATTAGAGAAGGGTAGTAAAAAGAAAAAGAAAAGTAAAAAAGAAAAGAATAAAGACTTCACTTAATAATGGACAACACGATATAACGAAACCTTGCTTCATTAAGTAGTACACTGGAATAATTCATCATCCCTCAACTCATTAATTTTAACTTGCGATTATTATTTTCAATTCATTTAAATTTTTTAGATTTGCAAATACATAAAGCAGAATTATCATTTATGAAAAATTTATAAAAAGTTAATAATTCTAAATATTGAATTTTTTGTTATAAGTATTTTAATAAAATGCTACGTTCAGCAAAATTTAATTAACCTTCAATTCGCATCAAATATCCGGTGTTCATAGCACACAGCTAAAACTTTTAAATTTAAAATAATTATAAGTTTGCTGCATTTAAACTATAATTAAAATTTAGGTTTATTACTTGCTTTGAAAATTTTTGTTCAATGGATTTTTAAAAAAAAATTAACAATAACGGCATATTTTTTTTTATGTAAGAAATGTGTTAACTAAAATTCATTTTTTATACAATCACCACATCAAATAAAATCAAAATCTAAATTTAAATATTTTCCATTTCCTTTTCCATGCATTGATCATAATCGCAACAAGCTTATGGTAAGAAGACATTTATATACACCAACAAGAAAAAAGGTACAGAAGCATTCAAATAAACACAAATATAAATAGTTCCAAAGACAACTTTTAGGAATGTGCCTTCCGAAAACAATAGACGGAGTTACGCTAAAGTGGCGGAAGATGAGCACGTACTTATGCCAGAAAATCACCTTGAAATTATTTCCTTAAATAGCTTACGTCCAAATAAATTCTGCTGTGATGGAAGTTTAAGAAAAGGGACAAGTTTGCTTTTGTGTTACCTTGAATGGAAAAGAAAAAATCTTTTTCCTTATAGAAAAATGACGACACTAACCGAAACATAAAAAAAAAATTTGTGCAGATTACTGATAGACAAGACAAGTTTTAAAATGGTTAAACATTGATTGAAAGAAAGTTGTGCAAGTAATTTGTATTAAAAACGTAGTGATATTAAATAAAACAAAATTATTTATTAACGAAATTACTTAATGAAAAAGGAAATAAATTATATTTATGAGGATTAGAGAAAATTTCATAAAAGTTATATAAATAAAGTTTTAATTTCTATGTTTTTTTTATCTTCTTTAGAGAACATCAAGTTGATTAATCCCTATTTCAAGAATAACTCGAAAGTATTCACTATTAAAAACAAAGTTAAAAAGAAATACTTTTAACTTAACAAATGAAATGGTTGAAAAAGAATTAGCATTAATTTTATTCGAATTTTGATTTAACAATTTAACTTTTTTTCTTCTTCTATGGTTAGAAAATGAAATGTCCACGAAAGGGTCTAAAGGATAAAGGTTCCAAAACCATTGCTTGCTTTTAAATAAAAAGTAACGACAAACGAGAAATTTAATACTGGCAATAATAAGTACAAAAAGAAATCAGCCTGAAAACTTCAAACATGATGTCACGTAGACAATCATTGCAGCCTTTTGAACAGTAAAATGATCTCTGAAAATTTTAAGATTGTTTGTTTTATTTTCCTATCCGTTTTAATCTAGGGCGATGGACAGCTTCTTAACCCAACTCCCACACATTCTCTTAAACACTATCCAGTGAAAGCCAGAAAAAGTCCTTTGACATTTTGTAAGAACAGATAAAGCACTTTGGCCTCTTATTCTCCTCCCATGCACAACAGACATGACTGACAGGCAATCATTTACTGGTGTACTTGAACTTAGAAATGCATATAAAAAGAACACCGAAAAGAAGATGTATTTTGAATTTCAGAATCTTTTGCACATAAAAAAAAAAAAAAAAAAATGCCTAAAAAATATAACTGTTAGCAAAATTGGAGAAGAGAATGAAAATCAGCATACTTGCAAGTTGGTCTGATCAGTACGTTTTTGGCACCGAGTCTTTAAAAATACTGTGCCAAATTTAAGATATTTTTAGTTCAGTTTAGTTTAGGCTAGGTTAGTTAGTTCAGTTAAAGTTAGGTTAGTTAGTTCAGTTAAAGTTAGGTTAATTAGTTAGTTTAAAAAAAAAAAAAAAAAAAAAAAATATTTGTAAAGGGGAAAAAAAATGGTAAAAAAAAAAATACGATAAATGTTAAGATTCAAAGAAAACCAAATAAAAAAAAGTGATGTTTTCTAGCAAACTTCGAAATTTTTTATGAATAGAACTATGTCTTTCTTATAAGAAACTGGTAAATTGCTTTAACAACTAGAAGTATTAATATAAATGATATTAAACTACCCTCATTAATTTTAAGTACAATAATATTTGTTAATTGTTTTTAAATTTGGTTTTGAGAAAGTATGTATCGATGATTTGCAATAAAAACTTTTTCCTCGATGATAATGTATTTAAAACAGTCTTCAGAAAAATTACCACAAAGCATATAAGCCAATTTGATGCACAAAATTTAACGCCAGAAGGTTACAAGAATGCTACACAAGGCTGTTCCATTATTTACTACAGTTTTCTCCAATTTAAGAAGAAAAAAAAATCAATCCTCACAACCGTCCGTGATTTCCATGCCAATGTCAAAAATTTATTTTAAAAATGCACTCATTAATTGTCGTGACATAGTTGGAAACATCCAGCAAATCGTGATTTGGCAAGCTTAAATATATGGAGAGATATAATAACCATAAATCTAATTTGCAAGAATAATTATCCAAAATAAACCTAATTTCTTCAAGTAAAACCCAAGGCACTATCGGCAAACACCTCCGCACTCTATTCATACAGGTGTAAACAATCACTATGTTCTATCTTATTTATTTCAAATAGACCACATTTAGAGTTGTTTCTTTCAAAACAGGTCTTAGGAAAACACACACCGCATAAGAAATGAGAATTTCTAACATATCAGTAGCTTTTTGGTGTCACTTTTATCCGATTATTTCCAGTCTCATTTTTTTTTTTTTCCCTGAAAAGGAATGAAAGTTATGAAAAAGAAAACAAAGAAACTGGTTTTACTCAACTTTAGGAAAATGTACAGATCTTATGTAAGACTGCTAAATTTATTTCGAATTAAAATAGCATTAAAGCTCTATATAACGAACAATTGTTTAAAAAGACCCGATGACCTTACAATATACAAAACATCAAATTGATATTAGAAATCCAATTTTTTTTAACTAAAATGTTTATTGGAGTGATACTATTCAACAAAAGCAGAATTTAATAAATTTTTAACATTCTGATGCCTTAATATCCTTTAAATGTAGTTACAAAGGTTATAAAATAATTGTATAGAATAATAAAATTTAAGAAATTAAATAATTTACAAGTTTTATCTTTTTAATTACTCGGACTTCTAAACTTGAATTTTTAAGAAAGATCCAATCAATGCATATTCTTCTATAGAAATTTTTTCCAAATGAGTTACAGAAGTTGATTTCGATATAAAAATTTGCGTGAACTATGTACCAGACATGATATGTTAACAACACTTTTTTAAAAATTTATATTACAATTAAAATAAAAATGTGGGAAAAAATTAATTCGCATTGCTTTTGATACAACCAAGTATATTTCAGTATAATAATCTATCGAAATATCCCTTTATATTACTACAGAGAACAGGTGATTTACCCATGAATTTAACAAAGGTTAAAAAAGAAACCCATATTTAAGGCTCAAATTAACGCAATCACCTAATCAAGCAATCACGTTATATAACAATTCTATCACGGTTTTTTTTTTTTTTTTTTGTAGTTTAATAACAAAAACACTCAAACCAAGTAATCTTAGACGTTGTAAATGTTGATACACAAAAAGCAGATTTGGATGGCGAAAGAAAAAACAGAATAAATAACGAAAATCGACCTAATGTCATAGCATTAGAGTCGCTAAGGTTTGTGAAGGTATACAGTAGAAGAAAAGACATTTCATCTTGTACAACTTTGATTATATGTGGTTCATTTCCCTTTTGAAAAATAAAGGTGCAAACTAATAGTTGGTCTATAAATCATTAATTTCTCTAGGTCATGCACACGAAGATCCTCAAAGGTCGCGACAGGATGGCATGCCAGTCTCTGCAGGTGATGAGCAAGTTACACATCTGCCGAGGTGCTATTAAATCTCAAGGACGGAAGTACAGTGTTACTAAAAGTAATAAAGATTATCAGATAAAAAAAATTTCTGCGTTGCATTTTTTTTTTTTTTTTTTTTTTTTAAATTTTTAAAAAAAAAAAATTTTTTTTTAACCCCCCCCCCCATAAAAAAAAAAAAATTTTATAATTTTGGGGGTGTAAAGGGGGGGGGGGAGATTTTTAAAGATACAACAGTACCATGCAATTTAAGTAAAACATATGCTTTAGTTAAAGATTTCGAAATGCGGATTAAAAAAAACACCCTAAGCATTAAAAAAAAAATAATAATAATAATAATAATTTAACTACATAACCAGACATAATATCAGCTATTTTAAAGTTATTCAGCAATATAAATGCCACGCTCTGTTAAAAAATCGAATTTAAAATTATCTTGTAATACAAGAATTTAATGTAGCACACATATATGTATAGCTCAATGTTCTAAGATGTACAAATAATTTGATATTAACTAAATTATTAAAGAAAGGATTTGTTTATTTATTATTATTATTTGTTTTTTTCCTTCACCATATTATACTATACCAAAACAATACGAAACAGCATAAACAATAAGGCTACAATTCGATAACAAGATTTCTTTTATTAAATCTTAACAAATTTGGAATGTTATTTGTTGTGTTCTCAAACATTACGAAATATTCGATAAGGAAAAAAAAATCACCAAATCAAAAAATCTAATGATCATTTATAACAAAAGCTAAATGTTTTAAAATATTGAATAGCGTAGAACAAAAAGGCAAATTGCAACTACTTTAATTTTAAAAAAAAATTCATAGTCATGACTATTTGTATCATTCCGGGTCAAATAACCAAAGATAAAACTTATCTTGAATGGGAAAAATATTTTTGAAGTGATAAGTTATGATATTCAGATATTTTTAAAAGTTAGATAATGAGCATCGGTAACATGTCAGATAAAACTTCATTTTTGTGATATTTTTTTTTTCATTAATCATCAAATGAACAAACTACAATGAATTCAGAAACTTTATATTCATATGTATATAAACTTTGGTATAATTTCATATCGTTTTAAATGACTGCATGATTATGAAATAACAATTAAATAAATATTTAGTACAAACTTATTTTATTTGAAAATCTGAACTAAAATATAACGACTAATTTTTGAATAAACGTTGCATTCGAATTGCACAATTAATAATAAATTTCTGAAATTCATCCATTTCTCAGCCAGTATTTAAAATGAGTGGTATTTACAATAAGCATGGATCGTTGTGAAAGCTTTTGAATTTTAAATACATTTCTTTTTTTAAAAATATATCCAATTTAATTTGAATAAAATATTAAAATCAAGTTAATAATGTCTTTATTATTTTTTTTTCACATTGATTTGAATGCAATTCGCCAAAATCATGCAATTAATCGAATTCAATCATCAGATTCAAGCAGTTCTTTATATAATAAAATACCGCGGACAATGCAACACAAAAAAGATCTCTTACATAGACTTAAATTTAAGTTTAATTATTTATTAATATTTTTACTGCATTATATATTTTTGTTTCATGAAATTTAAAAAAAAAAAAATCTTAATTATTTTTCATAGAAATCATACTAAATTTTTCATTATCAACTTTTTTTTCCTCCTCCAATATTCAAAATTGAATGAAGAATAAAGAAAATTCGAATTAAATTTATTTTACTTATATCTAATATTGACCTATTCTGTTAACAAAATAGAAATAAAAATGAGTTTTCAAAAAAAAAAAATAATAATAATAATAAATAAATAAATAATAACTCTTTGTATTTTAATTCAATACATATTCGTTCAATAAAATAATTATAATGTCACATGTGAAAAACCATCCAGCTTGATCACAATTGACCCTTGAAAAGTACTCGGTAGTTAAGCGGTTCTGATTAAATAAATATAAACATTAATTTGAAAAATGAAAACATTTAATCAACGTTAATTATTAACTGACGATTTCATAAATACAATCAGTGAAATTGCGTTATGTATTCTTATATTTTCTTTCATCATGCCTTTCGTTTACTATGTCACAAATTCAATATTAATATATAATTATTAAATTCTTAAGGGCAATGTATAAATCGGGTTTGATTCTTTAGAAATGGAATCAGTAAAAAAAGAATGAAAACGTTCCAACAAAATATGGTATTAAGAAATTTTTTTTTAAAAATAAATAGTACTTACTTGAATCAATAAAATAAAGCACCCGTTAGAAAAAGTACATAGAATCCATCTGAATTAGCACCGGTAATAACGAAACATTGTCACGAGAATAAAATAACTACAATACAACCCTACTTCCACTACACCGAAAGCATGCACTTGGTTTGAAAAGCGGCTTGAATTGTAAAGCAAGTGAGCGATCCACTTATCCGACCGACAAACTTTCAGCCAATAGCAGGCCGAGGGCGAGTCTACTTGACTGGCAGGTGAGAACACGTAAACGAGCTGCGAGTGATTCTCTTGTTTAGAAAATATGAAACAAGATGAAAGAGCTCTCAAATCTAGAATTTCATTTTGTTTTTCTTGACAAAAATAAAAAAAGGCGTATTTTTTTTTTTTTTTTTTTAGATTCCTGTCTGTACACGAGCTGTAATTTCTTATTTAACGTCAACAATGGGAAGTACTTTATTTATTTTGATTTTATGTATGTGGTACTTTGTCTAATTTGAATTCAAACGCACTTTCGATAAAGAAATAAAAGATTTAATCTGTTGCACTCAATGTCTAGTGGTAGTGTAAGCGGTTAGTGCATAGGAGAGCTCAGGTTCCAAGTCCACCACAGCTTTCAATGACAAAAAAATTCTACAGCAATTAAGAGCATAAAAAAGGTGCCGTGATATAAAAGGTGCCGTGATATAAAAGGTGCCGCATCGGTAGACAAGTAGTAAGAGTTTTTCTACTACAAGACGCGTAAATCCCGGAAGACAGGTATTCTCGAATACCGTCAGTGGGCTTTTCGAAGTATTCTTTGATGAACGAACCTCTACCTCTCTCTCCATCTATTTTTTTTTTTTAACTCGGTGTTTAGTTATTAACAGATGGCTGTTGTTGAAAATTATAAAAAAATTAACATGAGAAACGAAATTAAATATTGGCATTTTAATATTTTTTTTAGTACAATTTTTAGTACAAATTTTCGTTATTCAGTTTTTTCCAAATATATAAATAAATAATATTTGAAAATCTTTACAACTGTATCTTTATGCAAAATATAATTTTGCGGAAAATTATTTTTTATTATAATGTTATAATGTTTTAAATACAGGAATTACTTAAAGCATAATTAAATTTTTCTACAAAAAAGATAATATTTTTTTTTTAAATTTAGATAAACTAAAAGCTATTAACAAATCTGGAAAAAAATAGTTGTTCTACGCTAAACGTTTTGCGATTCACAGTGCCATCTAGCGACAAACACGTGAATCACAAAATAGGTTTCCCTTAGAAAAACGTTAAAGTATGCAGACATTTGATTCTAGTAGATTAAATGCCATTATACAATCTGTTTTTATTTACTATACTATTAACTTTGAAAGGATTATCAATATTACACGTTTGCGATTCACAGTGTCATCTAGCGACAAACATATGAATCACAAATTAGGTTTCCATCAGAAAAACGTTGAAGTATACAGTCATTTGATTCTAGTAGATTAAATGCTACTATAGAGTCTGTTTTTATTTACAATATTAACTTGGAAAATATTTTCAGCATTACAATTCAATATTAATAACAAAAAAGTACCAACTCTAAGAATAAAAGATAATATATAATGCCAAAATAGAAAAAATCTCTTAAAAGTGATAAAATAAAACAGTGGTATATTCTTTTTACCAGATTTACAATTAGCCAAACACTTTATTTAATAAATCATAATTCTTTTTTAGCAAGCATCAATTTATCAGGCGACTTAATAATCCTTTTTTCAATTTTAATAACAAAAATCTCCTAACAAGCATTTTTTGTTCTTGTTGAAAGTTCTGCAGTTCAAGTTTTTAATTAACATTTCGATTAAATTTAACACATTTTTAATTCAAATTAACGTAATGAAATAATATTCTTGCTGTTATTTAAAATTAATCTGGAAAATAATGAATATGAAAACTATAAAACTATTTATAATGAAAGAAAAAGATAATTGACATTTGCTTACATTAAGCTAATGCTTATATTAAAACTTCTTCGTAATAAAGTTATTGATTATTAGAATTTTTTTTTAAATTCCTTTTTGTTGTTTTATTTTCCCATAGAAATTTTTAAAACTTTTTTTCTTTGAAAGATCTCCAAGAAACTAATCGAAACAACTTTTTTTTATATCTCTCAAGAGTTTGCAAATTTATTCTAACTTAACCTGGCCATGTGTGTATATTTACCAAGAGCAACTCATCCGTGAAATTAGATGAACGTTAATAATTCTAGCAGACCGCATTGATCCAAAGAAAATGATTTTCTCTTTGCTCTTCAAATTCAGTCATTCGAGACAAATTTATAAATGGACAGAACTGTGACGTAAATTGTTTACTTTGGATTTTTAGCAGCTGCCAGCATTCTGTAAATAAAGTGGATGTGCTAAAATAAAGCGATATTTCATTACTCTATTATGTTTTTTTAGAAATGATTTTTTATTTCGACTTCTTATCATCAGAGACAAAAACAAAAATGAATTGTATTATTGTTGATAAATTAAATTGACCTACAAAGTACAATCTGAAATAATACGTTAAATGAAAATGAGTTAAGAAATTTTTTTTTCATATATGAAAACTATAAAACTATTTATTTTAAATCACAATTATAAATGACATTTTTTTTAATTTAATAGAAATATTTTTAATAATTTTAAGATAGATTTTCTAATTTGATAATATGAAAATTATTATCTTCATATAAGAACATGATTATTTAAAAATAAAATGATTTATTTCAGAAATAAAAGGAGCATTACTTTTAATATGTAAATCTTTTTATAAGTGTACATAAAATAAAATTAAAAAAAATTTATTATTATTATTTTTATTTATTTACTTTTAAATAGGCTTAACTTTTATACTCAATAGCAAAAGACCAAAATCTCCTCAAATAAATTATTTTTCTGTTTTGAAAATGATTTTTACATTAGAATTTACTGTTCTTTGTTAATCAATGGATAAACATTGTTTTCAAATTAATAAAGGATTTTCCAAAAAAGGCAATAATACCAAGAAATATTAACAATTATTGACTTTATTTTCTTATTCATTTTCAATTGAACTTTTCATAATTCCAATTTTTTAAATCATTCTGAAAACTGCAGTTATTCAATTTCCAACATTTGACAGATGAGAAGTATCATCAAATTATCGAAATTAAAATGCATAAAAATAAATTCTAAATTCCAAAACTGATGCTTTTTAACAAATAAATAATTAAAATAGAGATAATTAAATATTGATTTTATAAAAAAAAGACTTGTTGTTTTCATGAATCCTGAAAATTTTATTAGAAATAAATTTAAAATTTAGACAACTTAAAATAAACAAATTATGATAGGATAAATTTGATAATTACTCAGTTGAATTTCTTTTGTACCAAATTATTTTATGGTATACTCAAAAATGCTAGCTTTAAGAAACACAATTGTTATCAATTAATTTACGATATGCCTCGTCTTATATCAATCTAATGTCTTGATATTTTTTTTAATTTGGAGACGTTCCCTTTTTGAATAATAGTACTAAGGCTGGTGCTCAGTTTCAATTACTTAAATCTCCGCAACTAATTTAATCATTCCACTTAGAAATTCTAAAATCTCTACAAGGCATTTTTCTCAGATATATTCATTTCAGAAAAAAGCAAGTGGAAAACTTCCATAAATTATTTTCCACGCCATAATTCCTTTCTTGAAAAAATATCCATGCGAGTTCTATTTTAACAACATCTCTACTTCATTCTGACAATCCAAGGTGTGAACCTAACACTGCCAAAATGAATGGCCATTTGGATCATTTGCAGATACTGGTTGTTGTGCAAAAAAGCTACGCCTCATTTTTCTTCATTATATTCTCCTTAAACATGCTTAATAAATATGTCGAATCTCCTCATTTTCCAGACGGCTGTTTTAGTTCTGTAAATTACTACAATGTTTCCTGACAGACGAAGGTGTGGATTTCACAGTTTTGCGACTTATGCGGCGCAAAGTACTGACCTTTCTTTTAATCCTCTTTTGCTGGCTTCGTTTTTTCTTCATTAGTCCCAAAATCTATTACCTCCATTATTTTTTTTTAATAAGAAATGTTTCACCCAGAATTTTTTCCTCGTTCAAT
The DNA here is from genome assembly GCA_021605075.1 of Caerostris darwini. Lineage (NCBI taxonomy): Eukaryota > Metazoa > Arthropoda > Arachnida > Araneae > Araneidae > Caerostris > Caerostris darwini. The sequence goes on along the minus strand of BPLQ01006583.1, from coordinate 40,334 downwards.
CATTTCCAATTTAAAATTCAAAACCATGTTCGCACAGTACTAGAAATTATGGTCATAGAGCAAGGTGTGACTGTGATGGTTTTGTTACTCATTCTTTTTTTTTTTTTTTTTTAATTTTTGCAGGGTTTTTTTATAAAAATAGGGGGGCCAATTTTTTTTTTTTTTTTTTTTTACCGACTTTGAGTATTTTTAAAAGATGACAGAGACCACCCATTTTGGGTTCAGTAAATGAAATGTGATGATACAATACCAACAATATTACCATATTGCACTTATTTTTATTACTTAGGAACAGCATGTTTGATCAAATAGTATTGCAATAATTTGCTTAAAAATTCCATCGTCACTACTTCCAGCATAATAAATAAATAAATAAATAACAGTGTTCTGCTTTATTACATTAGAACTGCTACAGCTACCAATTATAAACAAAAATCTGATTTTGAGATCTCATCATCATCAATAGCACAATAGCCCAGAGTGAGCCAAGGCTTTCCTTTAAAGAGATTTCCATGCATTTCTCTTGGTAACAGTACTCGTAGTTCTCCAATTCTTAACCATTAGTACAGCAAAATCTTTTTCAACTGAGTCTATCCATCGCAACTTGGTGTCGTCCTCTTCCTCTTTGTCTCAGCGACTTCGCCAAAACGAGTCTTTTTGAAGTTTTTAAATCATTCATTCTAAATACAAGAGCAGTCCAGTTTAATCTATTGATCTTAATAAATTTTATAATATCTGGGTCTTTATAGCATTTATAAATTTATGCGTAGTACTGTCTTCTCCAACAATCACTTTCCCTAACACTTCCAAGAATAGCCCTTAAAATCTATCGCTCAAATGTACCCAAATGAGCCTCATCAGATCTCTCTAATAAGGGTTTTGCATAACAAGAATTTAGTGTTTCTACATATGAACTGTGATTTAAACAGATTTCTTAACCCATAAAAGGCCTTATTGAAAGACATAATTCTGTTTTTTATTTCAGACAAGATATTATTTTGACAATTAATTTCTGATCCTAAATATTTAAAACTAAGCATAGATTCAAAAGTGTAAGTGACTAAGGTAATACTGGGTGCATCCTGATAAATATTTCTTGAGGAAAGCATACATTTCTTGATTTTGATATCTAATTCACTAAAATAATAGAAAAAAGTGATTAATAAAACAAAGATATTCTTTTTATTCAAAACTAAAATAACAGTATTGCTCTAGACATCACAATCTTCCGAACCATACAATGATAAGTATTTCAGAAACCACATCTAGATTCACCAAACCTTTAATGTTTTATTGCCGGGGAATTTAAGGAAAATCTAGAATATTAATTTACTACAAGAAAATCGGAAATTTATACTAAAGGGAAAAAAAAGCCAGTATCTTGCTTTATTACATTATACAACTACTACAGCTAACAATTAAGAATAAAATTCTGATTTTAAGACCTAATTCACTGAAATAATAGAAAATGAAATAAAAGATATTCATTTCATTAAAAACTAAAATTACAGTTTTCCTCTAGACAACTTTCCAAACCATACAATGATAAGTACTTCAAAAACCACATCTAGATTCATCAAGCCTTTAATATTTTATTGCCGGGAAGTTTACGGAAAATCTAGAATATTAATTACGACAAGAGAATCGGAAGTTTATATTAACGGGGAAAAAAATAACAAATAAATAAATAAACTTTCCAGCTGCTTCAAAGTAATGGGAACATGCAGTTAACAAGAGTTTCCTTCATTAACCAACACTTTTCTCTCAATCTGCATACAGCTAACTAACTACATGAATTCTTCCAGGATACGTGAGTTCAATTAATGGTTCAAGTTTAACTAAATGCAATCAAAACGCGATTCATCTCCTTGAACTAACCTAGATGGAAGAGTCGTGCTGTGAGATATTTTTAGCGATTGCATCTTCGAAAACAAATTCATGCAATGAATCATTCAGTGATTCAAAAGTTAACATTTTGCGAAGGAGTGGTGTGACATTGCTGCACGTTTCTGCTAATTGCCATTGCTGTCATTATGGGAAGCGGTACGGATAAAATTAAGTACTTTTACTCGGAGAAAGTTGACTCACCAATAGATTCATACGCTATGTAACAAGTATATGTAATCATGCAAAAGTAGGATCAATCACTGTTTATTTTTCCTCCCTATTTTGTGAAAAAAGTTATAGTTAATGTTGTTGTTTCTTATCCCACTTGGTGAACAACAACATCTAGACCTAGTCCATGAACCCCTGCGTTCTCATGGAAGGAGGAAAAGGGTGTTCCTCATTCACACTCCTGTTTTGATGGAGCACTCGTAATACAGATTCTGATTTGCAACATCAAAATTCAAACTATTAAATTTGTAGTTGTTTCTTATCTCACTTGATCGACAGTAACATCTAGACCAAGTCCATGAAACCCATGTGTACTCATAGAAGGAGGGAAAGTGGGAGCACTCCTATTGTGATGGAGCACCCGTAGGTAGAAGTCTGACTTGGCACAGTGTCGCTGAAAAAGGAGGGCAGTGCCTTATGGGAGGACTTTTAAGGGAGACTACCCCGCATTTGCGTATCGCATAGGAGAAACCCCGGACAACTCCCAACAAGCAGTCCGAGTATTGAGGTAAAATGTTGAACATCTCAAACGCTGAAGAAAAATAGGCATTTTGTTTTTTGTACAATTTACAAGAGTTTGTAAGGAATTGGAAACACGCAAGAAATAAACTTGCATATGTTTAAACTCTCTTAGTCATAGCAATGAAAATACATGTTCATGTTCTTCATTAAATGGAAATTTAAATATTGATTTCTTATTTCAATAGTCTATAGCTGCTCAAAATTCAATCAGACTGAAAAATAAAATCTGTATTGATTGACCTGTAGCATTTCGGCATACACTTTAAGAAACATTGAGTTAAGCATAATAATTTTTAATAATTAATAAATAATATTAATTAATTATCAATATTAATAATTTAATAATTTTTATCTTTCATATCTGTATCTTAATATACTGAAGAAAAATGGACATTTTTGTTTTGGTACAATTTACAACAGTTTGTAAGAAATTGGAAACACGCAAGAAATAAACTTGTTTTTTTTATACTTCCTTAGTCATAGCAATGAAAATACATGTTCATGTTCTTCATTAAATGGAAATTTGGATATTGATTTGATGTTTCAATAATCTATAGCTGATCAAAATTCAATCAAATCGAGAAAAAAAAGTTGTATTGATTGACTCTTAAGGCATCACAAGTAATAGTCCATCATCTTCAGAACACATGATACGAGACACATCTTATAGGTACCATGAAACCATCTTGATAAATGGGAAGCAATTACTTCAAACATAACAGCTTTCGAAGCATGTGATTACATCACAGCAAACGTGTATGAAAGTATTGAAGTCAGCTCGCTGGTTACTGCTAAGATATTCATATGTCCTGCAGCAATTCGGCAGACACTTTGAAAAACATTGCGTTAAGCAAAAACATTAAAACTAGTAATGAATATTTAATGTCATACATTTTCAGTTAATTCAAATTCCAGGATGTTCGCGTATTTATCACAAACCATGATGACCAAGGAGGAAAAAAAGGAGAATAGTTTGCTGTTCAATCACTGGCTATTGAGGAAATTGACCCTGAACGCAAGTTAATCTATTGATTAGAAAAACCTCCATAACAACAAATCACAGCGCTAAATTGCAACAATAGTTCTTATTAAAGCGAAAGTGCGATCGCTATCAAATTGCTTTTAAGCAATCTTGCCAAATCGTCATCAGCCAGTATGCAAATTAATTAACGATGGCTGAATTTTAGTTACTCCTAATAGATGCTGATTTATTTGTTCTTTGTAATTTATTGACGTGAAAGAGATAGTAATTTAACGACGCACGTGGATAAAGCTGATATTATACATGATAATGATTTTTTGTTACGTAAAAATTTGTAAGATCATTTGATGATTTTTAATCACGTATTTTTCCGTATCATAAATTGAGAACTTTGATCTCGGAAGATAAAAGTAATGATTATGTTTCACAAAAAGATTATTAATGACACACATTTCGGTCTTATAATTTAATTAAATTTTGTGAATAATATTTTTAACCTTTCATTTGCACATTCAGTTTGTTTAGAACATTTTTTTTTTTCCACAGTTTTTGTCGGTATCAAAAATACCAATGCAATGATTTTAATTGATACGTTATTTTCTTTCTTTCATCATGTATTTCACTGATATAATCATTGTGCAAAAATTAATTATGGGATGAAAGTAAAACATGGAATATAAATACTTTCCCCCCCAAACACAGGAGTTCATGGAAGTTTTTCATAAGTGAACGAAAATTAATATCGAACTGAATTTTGCCTGGTACAGAGAATGGAGTTAAACAGAACAACAAGAAGACCCCTTAAGAAAACCCCCAGCGGATCTAGACCCAAAGGAAGACCAGAGATGGGGACATCAAGTCGAGGAGGACTTGATTTGGTTTGTCGCTCTACGTTTATTCTGTGCACACTTTAGGTTAATTAGACAGGGACCTACAGATTAACGTGGATTCCGAACCACTAATAAACATCTATGCCACCGGCAGGATTCGAACCTGAAGCCTGTGGCACCAAAGGGCAGAGCGCTAGCTAATTGGCTTTAAGGCAGCGAGGAGGATTTGAAGACATTCAGTATTACTAACTGGATACAAAGGGCAGCTAGTTGTGTGGAACGACAAAAAATCTTGACGATAATGATGATGAATTTTGGAGGATTAAAATGAATATTGGTTGTTAAAAATCCAACATTTTGTAAATATTAATAGTTAAAAAATAATGACTCTAAATAAGTGAGGCATTAATATAATATATAGAATTTCAAGATATGCATAGATGCAAAGATTTTGTAGTCTATATTAGATTTCATCTATGATTTTTTTTGTCTTTATTATTTTCAGAAATCATTAGTAAAAAATATTAATAAAATCTAGAATCATTTAGAATCACTTTAATTGTACTTATCATTAACCAACTTACCAACCAACCTAATTTATCTTTGCATTAGTTCATTTCCGAAAAAAAAAATGAATGATTGCTGGGGATTTATGTTTTTTTTATCGCTTCATCACGTTTTACCTCACATTTTTATCGTTTCTTATTTGAAAAACTAATTGAATAGCTTTTGAAATTCTTAAAGAATCAGAAACCGAGACAAAAGAAAGCTGTGTCTTTAAAAAAATCCATAAAAAAAACTTAAATTCGAGACTATGCTTCATGTAGAATGAGTGAAGAAGACAGTCGAATTGAAGACGATACAAATGTCATAAGTTAAAAGATCACTTACAGTTATTCCTTAATGATTCCGATGCCCGTCGTTTTGTCTAGTTAATGTATGGTCTTCGTGAAGAAGTTCCAATGCTCTAGTTTATAGTTCCTGTGTACTCATAGGCTATTATGGCGGAAACCTCTGACTGAATTTCACAGCACGACGAACCCCGTCTGGTTTGTTGTTGAACCTCAAGATGGGTTAGGAAAATCACCTGACTCTTACGCGCGTCAAGGAAGTCAGGATGCTCTTGCTTGAGTCACGACAAAAAGTGCATTCAAGGTCTGAAACAGCGGGTCATTTGTACTTAAGAGTCAAAAGGAAGACGAATTACTTATTGAAAAGATGAAAGAATAGCATATTTTTTATCAATATTCATGACAGTTATTTACGTAACCATTGATTTGGGAAGGAAACTGAACAACAAGATAACTTACTAATAACAATTCGACAAGACAATTTACTAATAACAATTTGACAAAAAATTTAATTTGGGTGCTATAAAAAGTATTTCAATCTCTTAAAACCGTTTAATTTTTATTTTATTTATTTTATTATTTTTTGAAAAAAGATTAAAATATTAGAACTGGAAAATTTTGGAAGTCATATTGGATTATTGATAAAATAATTTAATACAGATTAAAAAAAAAAAGTATTACATTATTAGTCGGACTATGTGGCATTAGTAATCAACTAGTACTTGGTGGGAGTTTTCTCCCATACGATATGCAAATGTGGAGTAGTTCCCCAAAAAAAGTCTTGCCGGAAGGCACTTCCCTCCTTGTTCAGCGTCACGGAATCAAGTCAGACTTCTACCTATGAGTGCTCCCTCACAACAGAAAATACCACCCCCTTTCCCTCCTTCCATGAGACCACATGGATTCATGGATTTGGTCTAGATGTTGATGTCGACCAAGTGGGATAAGGAAAAAAAAAAAAATATTAATTCTATTTCAGAATTTATATTGAATAAAAAACTTTAAATTGGAAAAATTCCTTTTCCAACAAACTCTTTTCTCATATTCTAGTTACAATTCTCAATTTTTTCTTTAAAAAAATATATAACATTTAACTGGTGATTGGTCTATTTTAATTTTTACTTTGAATCACATAAAATACAACTGAAGCATTGCTTTCCTTAAAGATTACATTTTTGTGTATGTGTATTGTTATTGTTTTCTACAAAAGAAATCGAATGCTCTACGGAAAACAATGTAACAACTGTGAAATCTACTCACATTGCACTCAAATCTACCGCTTGTCTAAAACTGACTGCGCAAAGTATTGCTTCGATTTTATCACTGTTATTAAAGTCCGTCTTAAACCTCAAATCAGATAGCACGTAATTAACTGCTATTAATTCAGCCTCATAAGGAAGTCGAGAAATTTAATGACTCTGGTGCAAAGTGACTATAAACGGACAGGATACAGAAATATATTTACTGGATACTGCTGGTTTTTCTATTATTTTTATTTTATTTATTTTTTTCACGGGGTATAAATCAATTATAAGTAGAAGATGGTGAACTTGCAATGACTTAGAACCTGAATGAAGAAAAGAAGATTTTAACAATCTCTAATTCATCCAAATAATTGCCATTACTATTTTACTATTATAAATAACATTCTGGCAAAACACTCTCAAAAAACCTACTATAACCGAAATTAATTATAATTAAATAATCTTGAAAGATCTATAAAAAATTAAAGTTTTAAATAAAAATTTAAATATTGATAAATATTTTATGTATATGTGAATAATAAATGCATGATTATTTTTCTTATCATTAAAAATACACTATGCGGCTAAAAATAAATGGAAAAAGCTCATAATTAATTTTGAAACAATATAAGACGAATAAATACTACAATAATAATATTTTGCTCTTATAATGTCCCATTTATTTTCATATTACGTATTGATAAAGAACTTTGTGCTCCATAAAGTATGACCACAATATTAATCTTGATGGGTACAGCTAACTAAAGCTTCCTGGAGGGTAGGGTAGTAAGAGACAGTCTAACCCCTCTTCATTTGCATAAAGTACTGACAACTTCCATGACAAACGAATTAACTGCTATTAATTGCATTTGCATAAAGTACTGACAACTTACAACATGACAATCTTCCATAGGATAGTTCTAGCTTCAAACATATTTACTCACTTTTAAAAGTAGTGCCTGCAAAGCTTACACACAAACAAAGGGCCAAGATTCGTTTTATGTTTTCGATTTTTAATTAACAAAATCGACTGATATCTATCAAACGTATATGTAAGTAAAAAACTGCTGCAAAGACACAAAAAAGAATTTGGTTTGTTGCTCTAGGGTCATTTTGTGCCCACTAAGGTCATTTTGTGTCTAGGCTAATTATACCGGGACATACAGTTTAATGTGGACATCCATGCCACCGCCAAAGACATTAAAAAAAATGATGATTAGAGTTTTGGAGAAGCTCCGTGGTTGCGCTGCAGCCATTAGCTTCTATCTTGGATTGTCCAATTTAAAAAAAAAAAAAAAAAAAAAAGGACACTTTCAATGTATACTTGCACCCTCAATTCTAAATAGTGATTCTTTATCTAATTTTAATGAAATTGATCTAACATGATGAAGGGAGAAAAAATTTAACTTCTATTTAGGTAGATGGCCAAACAAATATAAAGCTTGATGTTTCTGGTTCTATTGCTGGTCTAAATACTTAGATTATGCAGAGAATGTGTGAAAGAGGTTTCACGAGGGGGGAGGGGAGGGGAGGGGAAGAGACAGTCAAACTCATCTTCATTTGCATAAAGTACCAGAGCAAACATGGCAAACTTCCATTTGATAGTTCCAGTTTTAAACACATTTACTCACTTTTAAAATTAGTGCCTGCAAAGCTTACACGCAAACAAAGGGGCAAGATTCGTTTAATGTTTTCGATTTTTTTACTTACAAAATCGACTGATATCTATCAAACGATTATGTAAATAAAAAATTGCTGCAGAGACATTAAAAAGAAAAAATAATACTTTCAATGTATACTTGCACCCTCAATACTAACTAGTGATTCTTTATCTAAATTTACTGAAATTGATCTCCTACCATGATGAAGGGAGAAAAAATTTAACTTCTGTTTAGGTAGATGACCAAACAAATATAAAGCTTGATGTTTCTGGTTCTATTACTGGTCTAAATACTTAGACTATGCAGAGAATGTGTGAGAAAGGCTATATTAAACGCAGTATCGTTGTGACTAATCTTTCTGGAGGCTCGTTATTGCAGAAACTTGCTCCGTATTCATTCGATGGAAAGTAATCAGTCTCGAGGAAATCTCTTGAGCAAACAAGGAATCCAAGTTCAAAATTCAAGGTAATCAGACAACAATCTTTCATTCTTGGATGTTTGTTGGTACAGCCGCTTTGACTCAGACCGCAATCCAAGTCGTATTATATTGACACGTACATTTTCTTACGACACACATTTTTTAAGGGCAAAATAAGAGACGTTTTCGTGATCCAGAACTTTTTTAAAAGTTAAAAAAAAAAAAAAGTGATAGTTAACGTTATAGAGAAAATATTAAATATTATTCTTTCGTATACAAAATTTCCATTAACTTAATGGCATTCCTAGAGGACTAACGAGATGGATATTTTTAACAATATGGTATACTACGACAGTCAATATGGTATACTACGATAGTCAATATGGTATCGTACATGGTATCGTACATCGTCAATATGGTATCGTACTACATGGTGATGATAGACAAAAGAATGTAATATAGAGTGATAAAAGATGTAAACTAAAATTAAAGTAATATATTTCGTGTACAAGTATCAGTATATAACTTATAAAGAGGGCACTTTTGTTGATTCCTTAACATGCATATTGTCTTTTTTAGGATTTTGATGTGAAAATCAGTATTCAATAGCCTTTCCATATGTAGCATGGTAATATTATATCCCTATATAGGCAATGGTTTGAATATTTAAGGTATATTATTAATGCAAATTAAAATTTGAGTAATTACATGTAAATACATATCAAAAGCTTTTGATTTGCATCATCAAAATTCAAACTATTAAATTTGTTGTTGTTTCTTATCCCACTTGATCGACAGCAATACCTAGATCAAGTCCATTAACCAGTGTGTCCTCATGGAAGGAGGGGGCAGCTTCTTTTGTAATGGAGCACCCCTAGGTAGAAGACTGACTTGGCTCCGTGACGCAGAAGAAGGAAGCCACTGCCTTCCGGGAGAACACTTTATGGGGAACTATCCCGCATTTGCTTATTGTATGGGAGAAAACCAGTACAAGATACTTGTCGGGACAACTTCCTTGTAAGAAACCGGATCCTTGTAAGAAACAGTATATTGGTCTGCAAACCCCACGAATTTTTAGTGTAGTTCAGTCCAATTGGGGTTCCCCGGGGGTTCAGGTATGATGTAGCTGGAAGTTTGCCTCCGAAGGTCCTAGCGTTAGAGACAAAACCATAGCTTATTTTCACCAAGAAAACTTTAATCCATTACTTGAATTCTTCAGACAAAGTTTTTACAGAATACATTCACTAGAGGATCTATTCGTTCGACAAGAAATTAATTTCGGTTTTTGCAATGCTTTTAAATGATGAAAACCAAAAGAACTTTCTTGCCGGCCCAATATTAAGTATTCTTTTTTAAAAATAATATCAAAACCAGCTGGAATGATTTCATAATTAACTTATTGAAGGATCATAAATATGTCTCTATGCTATAGTAGCAATAAGTATATTTTTAATCTGATAATCTAATTTATCCTTTTAAAAGAACAAATATAAAATATAAAAAAAAAAATTCTATTATAATCTATGGCTCATAACACTTAAATATTTGTTAAAAGTTATAAATGATTACATATGCAACTTTTTTTGTTTCGTTCATCGTTAAAATAATCATTTTGTTCATCGTTAAATAATCAAAATGTTAAATGGAGAGGCCTGGTAGATAGCGCGTTGGGTTTCCCGATTAAGAAAGCTGGATTTCCCGATTGAGTGAGGTACGAAATTTGCCAATCGATACCGAACAGATAGCTTCCGTGTCTATACCAATGATGGGTACGATAATTGCATTGGGTAGAAAGCCCTTCCGTTGGGCTTGAAGAGAAGGGAAGGAAGGTGCGAAACCCCTCTCCCCCCACAGATAACCTTGAGAGTGTTCGTTCCAAGGCGATGGAAAAATATGGGTGCAATATAGCAAGCTTCGGAGGCCTGAATGGCTAACTTTCGGTACCACAGGTTTCCTGGGGATGGATGTTTGTAGTGGTTCGAAATTCACTTTAAACCGCAGGTCCCAGCCTCACATGATCGTAGAGCTTTGCAAAAGTATTGTTACTCCGCGTCCGTAGCTTAGCCTCAAGCTACACGCACCTCCTGGGTAGTGCTATGGGAGTAACGTCTGTGCAGCGCTTGCCTTAAGGTATCCAAAACAATGGTCTAAGTGTTTTCCAGCTGCATTAAAACAAAATACAGCAAGTTTCGTGATCAACCCTGGGTGACGCTGAATCTGCCATTCCCGTTGCAAATGACCTCGAGTCAAAAGAGTTCGACATTTGAAAATATCAACGATGGATCCGAATTGAAAGTATCAGACCTAAAAACATTACAGTTCACAAATATAGAAACGCAGTAATCATCAAATGATTTTTATATTTCAAATTTATTTATATAGTATTGGAAATAAAAACAAATTTTAAAATTTTCTCGTAATTTTTAAACGGAATAAAAAAAATGAGATAAGTATCATATAATGTCATTGTTATTTATAAATCAGACTGATCAAAATTTTAGATACTATACAAAAACTTTGGGACGAATTCATATTCAAAGTGAATATTATTAGAGACATTATCATCAGCTGAAAGACATTATCATTCTATGCTTCTTCATATTTTATTATATTTATAAATAACCAATTATACATAATTTTAAGGTATAATAAATTTAATGCATTCGAACCATTCTTAGGTAAATTTCCTATTTTGTCTAAATAATGTATTTTAAAAGAAGGAATTCTGATTTTACTTAGATCAATATTTCTTAAAATACTTTACTTTTTAGAAATTAAAAAATTCTGCCATTTATTACTTCTTGAAACCTCAATCCTGGCGGTGGCATGGATGTTTGTTAGTGGTTCGGAATCCACGTTAAGCTGTAGGTCCCAGTCTAATTAGCCTAAAGTGTGCAGAAAATGACCGTAGAGCAACAAACCAAATCAATCTTGAAACCTCAGAAAAGCATAATTCCACTGCCCTAATTAAAAATTCGTGTCACAATTTCAATATAATTTTTAAAAAGTCTTTTATTACAAACCTACAATAAATCAAGCTCGAGGATTAACCATTTTTAAAATCAAATAAAAGTTGCCTAAGCTAGCCTAACTAACTTTAAAAAAAATTTAGTATAGTTATTTATTTATCAAACCAAATAAAACTAATAAGAATGCATACATAGCATAAAGTTAGAATCTCTTTTCTAAGGAAACGATAAAATTATTTCAAAACAAAACAAAAATAAAAAAATTTTCAAAACAAAACAAAAAGAAAAAATTTTTCAAAACAAAACAAAAAGAAAAGATTTTTCAAAACTTTCCGTTTAATAATATGTTCGAAAACAACCATTCCTTTTAGTGGTAATCCAATATCAAACTTGGAAGACGTCTGACGTCAGAATCACGGAACGCCGAATATTCAATGTCAGTCGGCCAGTTGAACAAACTGACAATAGGAAAACATAATCGACTCGATCTACCTGTGCCAAGGCACAAAATATGAAGTCTGGAGTCGAGAAACGACCTCTCCAGATGACTTTTATTCGTATATTATTGATAAGTGACCAGTACTCATACATGCTTTTTCAGCTGCTACTAAGCAAACGGCAAGAATTCTAAACGACGCAGAAAAAAGAAGCTTCCAACTAAGTACTATGTTTAAAGATTGCCATTGGTAAATAAAAGTATACATATTCCAAAACGGAAAAGAACTAATTTTGCCTTTGAAAAACAATTTTCAAACTTATATTAAAAACATTTTCCAGTTCTATACTTATGCGGAAATTATCTAATAGAATAATTTTATAATATTTACTACATAACTCGAAATATTAACCAATTTTAACAACTAAAATTTTTTTTAAAAAAAAAGAAAAAAATATTTGTCCTAGATTCATTTTGTGTTAGTTATAATTGCAGTAAACAAATTTAAAAAAAATATCAGCAGCAGCATCCAATTTAAAAAAAATCGCAAGTAATGTTTTTAAATGCTATAAAAATTTACATATAAAAAAAACTAAAACAAATTAATTAACTTATATTGCTATATTTCAACCAGATCTGTTTAAAATTCCCAAGCAAAAAAACTACTTCTAACGTCCTAATACAAATAATGTATAAATTAAAAATTTAAATCTTATTTTTATAACCTTAAAATTAATTTTTAAAGGTATTACCCAAAAACTGCAGATACTTTATTTTATTGATTATCCAGTAATAACAAAGCAAGAATTCTTTAAGAAACTGGATGCGATACAAACCTTATATATTAATGCAGCTTCAGTAATAAAATAAAATTCTTGTATTACTTTTTGTGATTATGAATTCATGTGAATATAATACAGTTACATTATAAATTGATTGAAATGTAAGCAACTTAAATGAAGCAACTTAAATGTTAAGCAACTTAAATGAAGCAACTTAAATGTTAAGCAACTTAAATGAAGCAACTTAAATGTTAAGCAACTTAAAATTATGGACAACGTATTGTGGCACAAATTGACTTGAAATGTAAAGCAACTTAAAGTTGTGGACAACGCATTGTGGTTCAAATTAAAGTTGTGGACAATGTATTGTGGCACAGTCTGGAACTCTAAATGGCATAATACAAAATAAACTAAAATCTTCATTCGGTTTCCGCCTTTATCCGATTTAACACCGACAGCAACAAAATAAAGATATTTATTTATACAAATTCATTTCATTCAAGGAATAAAATCCATTTACAACAACTCGAAACCATGGGGTTTTTAACAACCTTTAACCACGGCTATATAGCCTTGTCCTAATTGGTTCAGGCACCTTCCGTTCGAAAGTAGAACCACCCATCTGAAAGATCACAGAAAGAATATAAAAACAATAGAACGAAGGAAGAATAAAATAATAATAAAATTCATTTGCAAATGACGAAGGTTAAGCTTTGGGCGTTCTGTTGTTTCAGATCACCTGCGTTCAAGATGGGTGGTGTGTAATTTGGAGTTCTTTTTTTCTTTCTTTTTTCGTTTTTATTTCTGTGATAATAAACACGTCAAACTATTGCATTTATACGAAGAAAAAGGTTAGATTGGAGATAATAGAAGTGTGAAAAACTGATCGATTTTGTAGGAATTCGCATTATCTGGAAATTATAAAGTTAAGCTTTTCACAGGGCGTCGGAATATTGAGATTCTAGATTGATAAGATTTTGAAATACCAGTTATAAGAGTTGCTGCGATGTATAAAATCAAGGCCGCAGAAAATTCTAAGAGATTTCAGTTCGATTTTTTTTCCCTTTTTATATCTAAACATTGTATTTTATTTCCCCTCATAGCATTATATACTAAAACACACACAATCAAAACAAATGTTAAATTGCCGACCTTGATCCATATAAAACCTTATCAATCTATGACCCTCAAAATTAGCTACTGAATCATTATATCGCCATCAAACAGGAGAAATCAGTAATTTTAGGAAAGAAATCTGCAAATTTAAACATTTGTACGCGATATTTGTTTATCGGTATATCTGATCCTTTTATGAAATGGCCTTGATATTAATAACTTTAAATATTCACATAACCAACTGCTCGTTTTGGCAAGTTTGTTTTATTTACTCGCTTTATAGATACTTCTTATAATCATATATAATTCATTCATTTTTTTTCTACTGTAATATATGAGGTTAATGATTGACAAGTAAAGATAATGCTGCTGATTATGAGATCTGACTATAAACTATTCTAAACTTATTTCAAATATATGTGCAAACATTTCAGTTCTATGAGTCAACTGGAAAATAAAGCATGTACTTATATTGCATGTATTTACCAGACTACTTTAGTCAAACCTTTAACGATGATCTTAAAGTTTAACTGTATTATACACAAGACAAATTAGTCATAGTCATATAAAAGTGCTGCAACTATGCATAATGCATGATACGGAAGGTTTTTTTTTAAATAGTTAACTTATGATCCATTAATGATTAAGATAGTCTGTTTTAATTTAAGTTTAGATAGTTTGATATTTAAATAATTTTATGTCATATATATAAAATAAATTATGATAATTACTTTACTTCAGCTATCATATCTTTATTTTACAGTTGTTGGTATTCTCGAAAATGATTTTCTCAGAACACTGCTATTTCTTTAAAAGAATAGAGGGAGAGGGAAAGATCTAAAGTCACATGCATCGCATAACCAGATGACTTTTTTCGACTCAATTTTTTTCTTCACAATTATGTAATATAAAATTACATTTTCCACATATTTCATTCTTAACACGTAGTATAGCTATTAGTCATATAGTCATATAGCTATAGATAACTTCATATAATAATGCTGCAACTATGCATATTACATGATAAGGAAGGGTTATAATTAAATATTCATCTTATGATTAATTATAATGATTAAGATAGTCTGTTTTAATTTCAGTTAAGATAGTTTGATATTTAAACAATTTCATGTCATATGTAATAAAGGATCATGATAACAAGCAACAATGTATGTATTTCAGCTATCATATCTCTATTTTACAGTTGTTGATATTCTCGAAAACGACTTTCTCAGAACACTGCAATTTCTTTAAAAGAATAGAGGGGGGAGGGAATGGTAGATCTGAAGTCACATGCATGGCATAACCCGACGATTTTTTTCGACTCAAATTTTTTTGTCGAAATTATGTAATATAAAATTACTTTTTCCACATATTTCATTCTTAACACGCAGTTTTTCGCAGTATAGTGCAATTTGTTGGAGAGTATTGATGTATCCTCGCTTCGGTGAACCTCAATGAACCGCATCTGTTTTTATACGCGAGCATTGCACTTGAATAAATAATGGAATACAAGAAACTTAGAAATTCGCATTGGTCAGTTTTAAATTTGTCACGTGCAAAAAAAAAAAGGCTTGTTATTTTAGGAATTGTCAGCACGTAGGCGCTAAGGTGATTCACCAAATTCGACTTCTAAGTTGTAATTTTCAATTGTTCAACAAAATAATTTGACGAATCAGTTCATTTGCTTTAAAAGAAGGGTTTACTTTTGCAAAGAAACAATAGTTTGCTTTTTATGACTTCTTGTTTCAGAGAAAATGATATTTATTTATTTATTTTTTTTTTTTGCAGATTTTTAGATTAAGAATGCTATTGATTGTATTGATTGACGTGACGGATTCAATAAGAAAATGGTTAAGTTTATTATTCTCAGAACAATTTGTTTTCTACATGGTAAATAATTAGAATTATTTACTATTAGAATATTTAGAATTATTACTATTAATTATTTTAGAATTATT